>PVJA010007581.1:0-67872 GCA_004027025.1 Myocastor coypus
AAAAAAAAAAAAAAAAAAAAATGAGTATGAGTAATATTCTGAATTGGGAAGAAACTGTTCAAAAGAAAAAAAAGTTGGAGGAAAAAATAAAGGAAGAATGGGAAAAAGAAAATAGATAGATAGATAGATAGATAGATAGATAGATAGATAGATAGATAGATAGATGTTTGGCGTATATATTGCACTCATAATAACTACTACAAAAACAACAATATGCAATGTATTAATTATTATAACTTTTCTACTAACCTGTTTTTCTTATTTAAAATAAATAATAGTAAAAAGCAAATTTTAAATAATGACATAAAGTGGCTGAATGGATTAAAAATAAAGCTCTGACCATGTTATCTACATGGGACTTCTTCTAACTAGAATGTTATATATAAGCTATAAACACAGAGATTGCAAAAAACTTTGGATAATTTTTTTTTTTTTGTAGAACCAGGGACTGAACTCAGGCTCTTGTGCTTGCCAGGCAAGTGCTTATTATACTGAGCTCTCTCCCCAGCACCACTTGCATAAAATTTAAAGCTAAAAAAAAAAAGGAGTTGTTATACCAATATTAAAAAGAAAAATAATGTTTAATCCAAAGCTATTAGAAAGAAAACTACTATATAAAGAGAAAAAATGTAGAAAATCTAAATATATGAAGCAAAGAGTCATGGAATAAAACACAAAAAGCACAATAAAATAATATTTGAATGAAATTTCAATACATAATTTTCATTTATTTAGTTATTTATTAGTCATTTTCATGAAAAAAAATAAAATGATAATGGAAGAGTTTCAGAACAAGTTAGCAGGAGGGTTACAATAATTAATACAGTGTATATTGTTGTCTTCATAGTAGTTGGAGGACAAGATGAAAACATGATATCTTGTGTAAACAACCTTAGTACAAACTTTTATTCTCAATGAACTCAGAGAAAGTAGCTGTATATCTATCCTAATTCTCTTGTCTGTGTGTGTGTGTGTGTGTGTGTGTGTGTGTGTGTGTGTGTTTAATCTGTTTTTTTCCAGAACAAAACGGTCATTTATTTACACTTTACTACATGACCCTAGGTTATGTAGCAATGACCGTGAACCTTAACAAGACAGTATGTTCATCTCAGGAATGAGGTAGCTTATTTGTTTTAGACACTGGTACAAGTCCATATACGCACATTTGATCGATTTCCTAGCTTTGTGGCTCCCAACACACGCCCCTTTTTCATTTTGTTTTATCACAGATGGGTGTTCCACTGCAGTTAGAGAAGCTGTATTTGGAGAAGTATTTAAAAGGCCTTTTCATACTTGAAGCGAGTCTAAATATTGTAGGCACTTGAATTCAGTAAAAGAACCCAATATAGTCCAGTAGTCGATATAAGCAGTGGACTATCAGCAGAATTGGCAGTTGTCAGAAGTTGTTGACTTGAGCCTTTAACAGCTCAGCATATTAACGTGGCACTTTTTATACCTCTTGGTTATACTTTTCAATGGAAAAAAACAACAGGCCAAACAAAGAAAAAAAGAGAAAAGAAAAAAGAATAAAGAAATAGAATTGAACCACATTATAAATCACATGAACATAATATATACAGAACAATTAACTAGAATAGAATACATGTTTTTGACATACACAAGGGAAATTGTGTCACATACAAAAGACATCTCTTTGTAATATAGATTTTGTTTTATCTTGGTTGTAAGCATCCAGCAGGAAAGTCTGACCATGAGGTGTAAAAAGGAAAGCTATATTAATATGCTGAGTTGTAAAAGGCTAAAGTCAACAGCTTCCAATAATGTCAGATGAGCTGATAATCCACTATTGTTTTGGACTATTAAACTATATATACATCTCATTGTTCTTTACACAATGAAAACAAACATCTGTATTAATGTGATGTTTAGATAAGAAATCATGCCTGTATGTTGTACTCTAAACAACTGTCACAAAGACAACAATATGTGATGCATTAATTATTGTAAAAAATAAATAAATAAGAAAAAATAGAGTAGATTATACAGTACATATTATACCATTAACAAGTTTTAAAAAATATAAGGAAATCTAAGTCATAATCAAATATTTTCTCTAGCAACTAAGAAATTAAACTAGAAAATAACAGAAAGAAAACTGAAAAAATCACAAATACATGAAAACAAGCCATACCACTTGAATCATCAAAGGCAAATGTAACAATTATTAAAAAACATGCAATACTCTGACCAACTATGACAAAGACAACACTATGCAGTGTATTAACTATTGTAAAATAACAATAATAATAGTAAAAAAGAAAAAAGTACCAAAAAAGGAAGGAAATTAGAAACTTGAGTCAAATAATAACAAAAATGCAACATGTAAAAAGTGTAGAATTTAAAAAAGCAGAATATAGAAGGAAGCTTATGGTAACAAATTCCTACCATACATGCTGAAATATTTCATGTAGATAACCTACTTTGGAGGGGGGACTCAGATAATATTTTATTTTTATTTTTAAAATTTTATTAATTTTAATAGAAATAATGAGACAGTTTCAAAATATGTTAGTAGGACAGCCCCAATAATTAATACAATGTATACTTTTGTCTTCAAAGTAGTTGTTCAGAGTCCAAATGCAGACATGCTAACTTTTCTGAACATTATTAGTGCAAATATTTCTTCTCATTGAACTAAGAGAAAGTAGTTGTATGCATAGTACAATAGTCCATAATAGTAGTGGGTTATCAGCAGAACTGGCAATGTCAGAAGTTTTTGACTTGAGCCTTTTACTGCTCAGCATATTAATATGGCTTTATATTTTATACCTCGTGGTTAGACTTTTTCTGCTGGATGGTTAAGACTAAGATAAAGAAAGACCTATATAACAAAAAGTGTAACCTTTTTATCCTCTGTAACCATTTTATTTTATTTTTATAAGATTATTTTATAATATTCACCCAAGAAGTCAATGCAGAAGAGTGCAAGAGATCTGTCCATATATTAGAGGCCCATACAAATCAACTGAGGGCAGAGATACATCCTGCATTGGCCCATCTGAAGACCTAGAACCCATAGCAATGTCTTCCATAAGTCTAACAATAAGTTGTTGGCAATAATTCTCAGGTGAGCCTTCTACACTCTGAGCTATTATGGTTTTAATTTAATTTAGTTTAATTTTTTTGGATTTTTATTTTTTTGCAAGATACATCTTTCTTTTTTAATTTTTATTACTTTTAATAAGAAATAACAAAATGACAGTTTCAAAACACATTAGTAGTACATTTGCAGTAATTGACACAATGTATATTGTCCTCATAGTAGTTATACTGGGACATGATAAATTTTCTAATTGATATTGGTAAAAACATAAAAAAAATTATACTCTTTGAATTAAAAGGAAGTAGTTGTATACATAGTCCAATGTTCCATAATTACAATAGGCTACCGGTAAAACAGGCAATGTTGGAAGCTATTGATTTAAGCCTTTTACAGCTCATCATGTTAACCTATCTTTGTGTTTCATGCCTCATAGACTTTTTGCTGAGTGGTTAAGGACAAATTAAAGCAAGACCTGTACAACAAAATATTTAATTTTTGTATCTTCCAAGGTCAAATCCCCTCAGGATTAACTTTGGAACCATGTACAGTGCTTTGTAAAACTGTTGTCAATGTCAGACTTCGGGATGAATCACGGCCATTGCTTGACCAGTTTGCTCTCTGTGAAAGCTTGAGAGAATGTTTTCTCTCTAGGTGATTCTCCTTAGACACACTATACTTCATTTATGCCTTTCCTCTGTGGTCCCATAATCTCCTTGACCAGAACATTTGGGAAACCATGAGTTATAGGATGTTACAGTACAAGTTCTCCTATGTCCTGAGTCCTCACTGACCTTTCCATTTTTATTTCTTCTTTAGAGTACTTACACTAGGGAGACTATATGATATTTACATATGTAAGTTTGATTTATTTCACTTATGAGTATATGTTCAAGACACATCCATTTATATATGAAGTCTTCCAGTTCATCATTCTTTATAGCTGAGTAATAATCTATTGTATAAAAATACCACATCTTGTCCAACCACTCTTCAGATGATGGGTATTTCGGTTGTTTCCAAGATTTGGCTACTACAGATTGGGCTGAGATAAACATCGGTGCACAGATATCACTATGATATGATGTTTTCAGCTCTTCAGGGAAAAGTTCCAGTAGGTGGATAGTTGGATAGAATGGGATTTCCAGTCACAGCTTTATTAAGGCCCCTCCACACTGCTTTCCACAATGGCTGCACCAGTGTACATTCCCACCCAGCCTCTCCAAAATTTGTTGTTGGTTGATTACTTTATAATATTCATGCTTTCCGTGTTGAAATGATATCTAAAGTGTTGTTTTCATTTGTATTTCATGAATGGCTAGCGATGTGGAGCATTTCTTCATGTATTTGTAGGTTTGCTGAATTTCTTTCTCTGAGAAGCGAGTGTTCATCACAGATGCCCATTTCTGGATTTGGTCTTTGAATGTTGGGATCCTAATGGATTTCAGTTCTTTATAAATTCTAGAAAGATCATTTTCTGAATACTTACTAGTTAAAATCTTTTCGAAATTTGTGTGTTGTCTTTCACTCTGTTGGTAATTTCTTTTGATGTGCAAAAACTTCTTAGCTGGAGGAGGTCCCATTTGTTGATACTTTCAAGTGTTAAACGTGCAGTTTGATTTTTGTCCATAAACTTTTTGTCTACCCCGATGTCTTCAAGATTTTCTCCCACATTATCTTCCAGGAGATTTATTGTTTCTCTTTTAATATTTAGATCTTTAATCCACTTTAACTTTAGTTTAGTGCATGGTGATAGACCTGGGTCAAGTTTTAGTTTTTGACATGTGGGAAGCCAGTTTTCCCAGCACCATTTGTTAAAGAGGCTATCTTTCTTCCAGTAAGCATGTTTGGCCCCTTTGTCAAAGATAAGGTGACTGAGTGTGTTTGTATTTGCTTCTCCATCTTCTAATCTATTCCATTGATCCTCATGTCTATTTTTTTCCAAAACCATGCTTATTTTATTACTGTAGCTTTGTAGTATAACTTTAGGTCAGGAATTGAAATGCTTCCTGCCTTACATTTGTTGCCCAGGATTGTCTTTGCAGTTCTGGGTCTTTTTTGGTTCCAAATAAATTTTAGGAGTGATTTCTCCAGGTCTGTGATGTATGTTTATGGCATTTTTATAGGGATTGCATTAAATCTGTATAACAATTTAGAGAGTATGGCCATCTTCACAATGTTGGTTCTTCCTATCCAGGAGCACAGAATACTTTCCATCTTCTGAAGTCTTCTAGGATTTCTTTTTTCAGAGTACTATAGTTTTCATTGAAAATGTCTTTTACTTGCTTAGTTAGGTTAATTCCTACGTATTTCATTTTCTTGAGTGCTATGATAAAAGTTACTGTTTCCCTAATTTCTTTCTCAGTGTGTTTCTTATCTGTGTAGAGGAATGCTATCGACTTTTGTGTGTTGACTTTGTAACCTGCTATGCTACTGAATTTGTGTATTAATTCCAGTAGCCTTTTGGTGGAGTTCCTTGGGTCTTCTAAGTAGATTATCATGTCACCTGCAAATAGTGATAATTTTATTTCTTCTTTATCTATTCTTACTCCTTTTATTTCTCTCTCTTGTCTAACAGCTGTAGCTAATGATGCCAGAACTATATTGAATAGGAGTGGTAATAGAGGACATCCTTGTCTTGTGCCAGATTTGAGACTGAAAGCCTTCAGTTTTTCCCCCATTTACAATTATGTTAGCTGTTGGATTGTTATAGATGGCTTTTATCAGGTTGAGGTAGAGGTCTTCTATTCCAGTTTTCTGTAGGACTTTGAGCATGAATGAGTGTTGGACTTGTCAAAACCTTTTCTGCATCAGTTGAGATGATCATGTGATTTTTGGTTTTGGCTCTATTGATATAGTTTATTGCATTTACAGATTTGTGTATGTTGAAATATGCTTGCATCCTTTGGATCAATCCTACCTGGTCATGGTGTATAATCTTCTTGATAATTTGCCGTATTCTAGTGGTGAGCATTTTATTGAGGATTTTTGCATCTATGTTCATGAGAGAAATTGGTCTGTAGTTCTATTTTTTACTTGCATCTCTCTCTGGTTTTGGTATCAGTGTAATACTTGCTTCTAGGAATGATTTTAGGGGGATTGCTTCCTTTTCCATTTAATTGAAGAGTTTGAGGAGTATTTGGCTTATGTCTTCTATAAATTTCTTATAAAATTCAGTGGTGAATCCATCTAGTCACAGACCTTTCTTTGTGGGTAGGCTTTTTATTACATTTTGTATTTCATTGGCTATTGTTGGGTTATTGAGATTTCTTATATCTTCTTGATTCAGTTTTGCTAATTTGTACTTTTCTAGGAATCTGTTCTCTTCAACTGTGTCTTCAATTCTGTGAGAGTAAAGATTCTCTGAATCTCTGCTGGGTCTGTAGTAATTTCACCCTTTTCATCCCTTCTTGCTTCAATTTGGAACCTTTCTTTCCTCTTTTTAATCAGGTTAGCTAGGGGCTTATCAATTTTATTTAATTTTTCAAAGAACCAGCTTTTTGATTTGTTAATTCTTTGTGTTTTCTTTGTCTAAATTGAATTAATTTCTGCTCTAATCTTTATACTTTCCTCCTGTCTTTGGGCTTTGGATTTCGTCTCTCTTCTATTTCTAGTCAGCTAAGGTGCTCAATAAGAGTATGTATTTCTTCCCTTTCTGTTTTCTTAATGTGTGAGTTCAGATCTATAAATTTCCCTCTAAGAACTGCTTTCATTACATCCCATAAATTCTAGTAGGTTGTGTTTGAATTCTCATTAAATTCTAGATATTGTTTAATTTCTTTTTAAATTTCATCTGTAACCCACTTGTTAAGAAGAGTGTTGTTTAATTTCCATGTATTTCTGGAGTTCTTGTGGTTTCTTTTGTCATTTATTTCCAGTTTCATTGCACTGTGGTCAAATAATATGCATGGGATAATTTCTGTTTTCTTGTATATATTTAAGCATGACCTATGTACTAATATATGGTATATTTTAGAAAATTTCCCATGTGCAGCTGAAAACAATGTGTATTCAGAAGTGGTTGGTTTTAACACTCTGTGTATGTCCACTAATTCCAGTTCTTCCAAGTTCTGATTCAGTTCTGCTACTTCTTTGCTAATATTTTTTCTGCTATATTGTAGTATTAGATATTAGATTTTTCTTCTGGACCGATCTTTTTCATATAAGGGGGTATTAAGGTCCCCAGTTGAGATTGTGATATTGGATATTAGATTTTTCATGTCCATTAAGGTTTGCCTCATATAACTTGCTGCCCCAGTGTTGGGTGCATATATATTTATGAGTGTTACGTCTTCATCTTGTATTTTCCCCCTAACCAGTATGTAGTGGCTTTCTTTGTTTTATTTGATCAACTTTGGTTTGAAGTTTAGACTGTTTGCACACAGGATTGCTACCCCTGATTTTTTTGTGGGGAGTGGGTAGTGGAACATGTATTATTGTTTTCCATCCATTAACTTTTAGCCTATGAGTTTCTTTATGAGTTAAGTGTGTTTCTTGTATACAGCAAGTGGTTGGATTTTGCTTCCTTATCCATCCTGCTACTCTATTTCTTTTAATTGTTATGCAGCATATAAACAGAATTAAATATTTGAAAAATCATTTGATATTTTCTACTTTTAATGGAAAAAAATTCAAAACAAGGTAACAGAAAGGTAGTAATGGTTATTATGTATTAATCTCAGATGCCCATTTTTGGACTGGGTCTTTAAATTAGGAAGGGTAGATGTTTTTAGTTCTTTATCAGAGAAACATTTTTTCCCATTCTATGTGTTGTTTCTTCCCTCTGTTTGTGGTTTTTCTTGCTGTGAAAAAAGGATTTTAATAAGATTAGATCCCAGTTGTTGATATTTTGTAACAGTATCAGAATTTATTTATAAAGTCTTTGACTACACCAGTGATTTCAACAGTTTTATGTATTTTATTTTCATGAGATTTAATATTCCTGACTCAATATTTAGGACTTTTATTGATTTTAAACTTAGTTTCATACATGCTGACGGATATGGGTTCAATTTTAATCTTCCGCATGTGTAGAACCAGTTTTTCCAGCACTGTTTATTAAAGAGGCTATATTTCTTCCAGTGAATGTATTTGCCACTTTTGTCAAATATAAGGTGGTTGAATATGTCTCTAATTGTTTCCATAATTTGTAATCTCTTCCGTCGATCTTCAGGGTTTTTGCTGTTATTGTTGTCAGTACTATCCTGGGGTTTTTTTTGTTTTGTTTTTGTCTTTTTTGAGACAGGGTCTCGCTATGCAGTTGAGGCTGGCCTTGAACTCATTTTTGTAGCCCAGCCTGGTCTCAAACTCGCACCAATCCTCCTGCCTCAGCCTCCGGAGTGCTGGGATTACAGGCGTGAGCCACCACTCCCAGCTTACTATCCTGTTTTTATTTATTTTTTATTTTTTAGAATTCTATTTATTTTATTTATTCTTGTTTCAGAATCTTTATTTGTTTATTCACTCATTTTTATGGCCGGCTCAGCCAGTCCTGAGGGCAGGGCTGGCGCAGCATGTGGTGCCGGGGATCGAACCGCGGTCCCTGAAGCCACCCAAGCTTTCCCAAGCAGGTGCTTTAGACCACTGAGCCATCCTGCCAGGCCCCACTATCCTGTTTTTATTACTGAAGCTTTGGGGTATACTTTCAAGCCAGGTATTGACACATCCTGCACCTTGCCTTTAGTGTCCAAAAACTGTTCTTGCTGTTATAGGTCTCTTGTGGCTCCAAATGAATTTTAGGATTATTTTCTTTAATCCTGTGAGATATGTTATTGGAATTTTTCATCAGAATTTTATTAAATATGTGTGTCAGTTTTGGAAATATGGCCATTTTTACTACAGTGATTCTTCCTACTGTAAAGAGATAGCTTGCCATTCTCTGATACCTACTTCCTTTTCAGACTACTGTATATTTCAATGCATAGATTTTTACATACTTTGTTTGACAGGTTCCTGGGTATTTTATTTTATTTGGACACTATTGTTTGTCTGAAAGGCATTATTTCCCTAATTTTCTTCTCAGTGAATTTGTTATTTACAGCAAAGCTATTGATTTTTGAATGCTGACTTTGCATCCAGATATGGTACTGAATTTGCTTTTTAAATTCAGAAACTTTTAGTGGAGTTTGGGGTGTCCTCTATATACAATATCATGTCATGTTCAAACAATAATTTAACTTCTTCCCTTCCTATCATTATTCATTTATCTGGTCTAATTGTTCTGGGTGAAGATTCCAGGACTATGTTGAGTGACAGTGGAGACAGTAGACATCTTCATCTTGTTGCTGATTTTAGAGAAAAAAGCTTGCAGTTCTTGTCCAGTCAGTATGATGTTAGCTGTTGGATTGTCATAGATTGATTTTATAAGATTGAGAGAAAGATCATCTATTTCAAATTTCTATAGAATTTTTATCAAGAATGTATGCTGGGTTTTGTCCAAAAATTTTCTGCATCTTCTGAGATGATCATGATTTTTGTCCTTGGTTCTGTTAATGTGGTATACCACATTTATTGATTCACATATGTTGAACCATCCCTGTGTTCCAAGGATGAATCCAACTTGTTCATGTTGTGTAATCTTGTTGATGATTTGCTGCATTCTATTTGCCAGTATCTTAATGAGAAATTTTGTATCTATATTCATGTTATCTTTCTTAGTTTGGTCCTTCTCTGATTTTGATAACACAGCAATGCTTGCTTCCAGGAATGAATTTAGGAGTATTGGTTCCCTTTCAGTTTCATTAATGAGATTGAGAAATAGTAGTGTTACATCTTCTCTAAATTTCTTATAGAATTCCTCAATTAATCAAAGGTTCTGGAATTTTTATTGTTAATACGTTTTTTAAATTAAATCCTTGAATCCATTCATTGATATTTTTCATTTAGGATTTTTACACTTTCTTGATTAAGCTTTGGGAATTCATATGTCAAGGATCCTATCAATTTCTTCTATACTTTCCATCTTATTAGAATAAATTTTTCCAACATAAGTATAAATGATCATCTGTAGGGTGCATTGTGATTTCACTTTTCATTCCTAATTTTGCAGATTGAGTATTTTCTTTCTGTTTTGATAAGTTTGGACAAGCGTTTGTAAATTTTATTTAAATGTTCAAAGAACCAGTTCTTTGGTTCTTTGTATAATTTTTGTAGTCTTCATTGTTTTAATTTCTTCTCTGATCTTTATAATTTCCTCCGTTGCATAAGCTTTAGGCTTAGCTTATTCCTTTTTCTAGAAGTTTGAAGTTCAGTATTAAGTTGTTCATTTTGTACTTGCTCTATTTTCCTGACATGGATATTTATGGCCATAAATTTCCTTCTTAGGACTGTTTTCATTGTGTCCCATAAGTTCTGGTATGTTATTGTGTCATTATTATTTCATTGTAGAAACTGTATAATTTCTTCTTAATTTCTCTGTGACCCATTGGTTGTTCAGAAGGGTGTTATTTAATTCTATCTGTTTATGAAGTTATTGTGGTTTCTTTTACCATTGATTTCCAGTTTCATTGCACTATAGTCTAGTAATATGTGTGGAATAATTTCAATTTCCTTAAAATTATTTAAGCATGTTTTGTAAGTTAGTAATGTGCTCTATTTTGGGGACCGTCCCTTGTGCAACTGAGAAGAGTGTATATTTTGATGTTATGGCACAGTAGATATTTACTGTCTTCTTATTGAAAAATATGGCTCAGTTTTAATAATTAATGTTGCTCTTTTTGCCTAGTTGATTCGTCTATTTGAACAGTCAGCTCAATATAGAGATCCCCAAAAACAACTATTAGTGCTTATTTGATTTTTCATTCCCATTAATATTTGTTTTATATAGGTCGTTACATTAGTATTTGTTGCATATGTACTTATTATCTTTGTCACTTTTTTATGTTGTTCCCTTTACAAGAATGTAGTGTCTGTCTTTATATGTCTTATTCAGTCTTGGCTCAAAATTCACTATGTGTGAAAGTAGAACAGGTACACTGCTTTCTTCTGAGTTCCTGATGCATGAAGTATTTTTTCTGTCATTTTCTTTTCAGTCCATGAATTGCTTTTTGAATTAAATGTATTTGATATATGCATCATATTGTTGCATGTTCTTTCTTGATCCATTCTACCAGTCTGTATCTTTTGATTGTTTAACTAAGAAATGATCTGAAACACTGATGTTTATAACTGATATATATTGAATTATCCTTGTCATGTTATTTTCCTATTGCTAGCTCTCTATTTTCCCCTCCTGTTTAATTATTTGCTTTACATGGAAATTCCTTTGGTTGAGGTTTATGGAGTTGTAGTCCTTGTTATCTCTTTCTAGAATATCCTTCAAAAAAGTTTTGGAATGCTAGTTCGGTGGTCATAAATTTACTCAGATGTTATTTGTCAAGCAAGTGTCTTATTTCTCCATCACTTTTGAAAGATAGTTGTGCAGAGTACATCCATCTAGGTTGAAAGGTATTTTCCTTTACAACTTGAAGTATTTCACTCCAAGCTCTCCTTGACTTGAGGGTTTGTGCTAAGAATGATGGGAATTGTCTTCACATTTTCTTTTTTTTTAAATTTAATTCCATTAGGAATTAAGCAGTATGTTGCTTCATTGCTAGTATTTACAACCCTTTGAAAATAAATATTTTGGATGGGGGAGATAGCTAAGTGGTGTAAGTACCTGTCTGGAAAGTGCAAGGTTCTGAGTTCAATCCCTGGTACCACAATGAAGAAAGAAAGAAAGAAAGAAAGAAAGAAAGAAAGAAAGAAAGAAAGAAAGAAAGAAAGAAAGAAAGAAAGAAAGAAAGAAAGAGAAAATGGATATTTGTTCTGAGATATTTTACAAATGTAACTGGTTTGGGGCTTTTGAGTATGTTGCAACATCCTACCTCTTTACTTGTTGGAGACAAGAAGTTGCTGCCTGTTTGGCCCAGCTTCTGGATCTTTGGCAATGTGCCACAGTATTTTAGTGATATACACTTTGTATATACACTTGACAAATATATATACAAAACAAAGGCAAAGACAGAAAGTTCTACAGTTCAAGCATTCCATAATGGTCAATGTTCTGTGGAATAAAAAGGCTGTGAGTCCAAAAGCTCATGCCTTTCATTGGTATCAATCGGTGAGGTAGATGAGGGTGATAGCAGATTGCCTGGGAAAAGAAACTTGGTAAGCATTGGTAGTAAGGAGAAGTAGAGCATTTTGAACCAGGCACAGAGGCCCTCCATTAGCAGTGCAACAGATAGTTTTGATGTGTGTGAGACTGGTACCTTTACAGCTAGGAAGGTGTAATTCTGAGTCCCATGACCTCAGGTGAGATGTTGTCTCCCATCTTAACTCTGGAATATCCAAGCTTTGGCTTGAGTTCCTGTTACAGCCATCAGCAGGGCACTATTCCCAAGCATGTGCTGTATTAAGACAAGTTGGCTTCTTGGCCAGACCTGATCGCATCCTTTTAGCCTATTAAGGGAAGTTCTGGTTCATTACAGCCAACTCTGCGTATCTCACTGGAGAAGTTCAAAGGAGAGCTCAGGAAAAGATCGAGGCAAGGCGCTTTGTTTCTCAGTATAGTGCAGCTTAGTAGTAAGTAGCCCACAGTGCTGTACATTTGTTGTGGTTTGCATATAATTTGTTTCCCTAAGTTTTATGTTCTCAATTGTGTAGTACTGAACCTTTTAGAGTGGGACTGACTTCAAGATAATTGGGTCATGGGCAAACTCCAAGAAGATAACAACACTGATCTCAAAATATATAAGATCTAGTGAGAGTTATTTTCAGCAAGCCTGCCAATCTATGCTTGGCTTCTTTACATGGCTATGTTACTTTTACTTTCTGACATGTAGTGACATTTCTAAGGGGACCCTCACCAGAGGCCACATAAGTGGAGCTGTGAAACATAGGACTTCAAATTTCAAAAACTGTCCACTAAACCTCTGTAAGTTACCTAGCCTCCGATAGTCTATTATAGCAAAAGAAAATATACTCAAACAAT
Organism: Myocastor coypus; assembly: GCA_004027025.1. Lineage (NCBI taxonomy): Eukaryota > Metazoa > Chordata > Mammalia > Rodentia > Myocastoridae > Myocastor > Myocastor coypus. The sequence continues at coordinate 13,032 of PVJA010007581.1, forward strand.
GACTTGCATACTATTGGTAATGTTGTGAAAGTTCTTCAAAAAAGTTGAAAATAGAATTTCCATATTAACCAGCAGTCTTACTTCTGAGGACATATGAGAAGATTTGAGGACAAAATATCAAAGCAATATTAACACTTTCATATTCATTGAAGTATTATTCTCGGTAGGTAAGACATGAAGACAACCTAACCATTAATGAGTGAATGGATAAAGAAAATCTTGCATATACATGCAATAGATATAATTCAGCCTTAAAAATAGCTATATATTTGTGCTATATATTACAACATAGATGAACGCTAAGGAAATTATTCTAAATTAAATTCTAAACTCAGACTAGGAGAGATAATGTGCAACCTCATTTATATAAAGTATCTTAAACAGTCAGACTCAGAAAGTAAAATGGCATTTACCAGGAATTGAGGGCAAAAAAACTGAGGAGTTGCTTTTAATGGGTACAATTTTCACTTTCAGTTACACAAGACAAATTAGTTCTAGAGATTTGCTATAGAGCACTGTGCCTTAACCTAAAGGCAAAGCACATACATGCAAATTTGTTAGAACTGTAGATCACCTGTTAAATGTTTTCATTCCAGCTTTTTAAACTATGCTATTTCAGTGCCTCCAGGTCTAACTCTGACACTGAGTTTTCTCAAATTTCATTCTCTACAAAAGCCTTGAGAGTGGGTATACACAGAGAACCTTCACAGAGTGCTTTAGGTGAAGGATGATGTCTGACTCTGTACCCCAGGATACTTTTGGTTAAGCTCCTTGCAGTCCTGTGAGCAGCATTCTTGATTATATCTCTGTTGTAGTGTTTAGAATAATAAATCCTCTAGTCTTGGTGCAATGCATGTCTCCACAGATCTAGCCTGTAATATACTGGGAGGGCACACAGTTCTTGAACTCAGAAAATCTCTCTGTGTCTCTGTGTCTGTCTGTCTGTCTGTCTGTCTGTCTCTCTCTCTCTCTCTCTCTCTCTGTCTCTTTCTCTCTCTCTCTCTCTCTCTCTCTCTCTCTCTCTCTCTCTCTCTCTCTCCTCCCTCTCTCGTGAAATTAAGGCCTGGTGCAAGATATATGTAAAGTGTGCTTGATCATGCCTGAGCAGGAAGAACATTACTCACTGTGACAAACCTTCTTTTCCCTGGAAGGTGATAATGCAGTTGTTATTACTTTTTTATAATTTAGCCAAGAATTACTAACATGGAGATTTTTATTCAAGAATTTAACCCGTTCAAAATAATGGAACATACTAATAGACTAAATTGTATACACAGTCAGTACCATCTTACTCATAGAGAGAACTTGTATTATATCTTCTGACATTAGATGATATATTGAAGTAATGAAATTTTTAGACCTTGGTTTTTCAATTGTAAGAATATTGCTATTATTTTGCATTCTTTAGACAATGTATTCACTTATAAGACTCTATGAAATTACAAAACACTTGATAAATGTTAGGTCTCTTCTTGTATAATTTATATTCCAATAAAAATACGTTGGATCCTTTTATTTCACAAGATGGCCATAGCTGAAAGTTTCACTTCCAATTTCTCTTCAATATTTTCTTTCCTAAACTTTCACAAAACCAGGAATGAGAACAGAAATGTATTTAAATTTTAATTTCCATCTGTTAGTATATGTTGGAGTAGGCAAGTTATCTACTAGGTTAAAATTTGTGTTGATAACAAAGTGAAAATTACACAAGACGAAGATAGAAAATACAGTATGTACTTATAATCAGGAACTATTAATTAACACCATTCTGAATAAATATTTAATGTGTACACAGACATATATGCTATTTAAATGTTATTCCAGTTTAAAGGTGAAAACTAGACACTGCCCATTCTCCTGCACTACAAGGATGTGTAGAGGTGCTCAGAACTCTGGGCAAATAGCTTGGCCAGAGGAATCAGGCTCCTGGCCCATCACCCTATCTAAACTGAAGCACTTGGAATCTGCCAATTTACCTGGCCAGAGGAACACAGGTAAAATCCATTCAAACAAGGGGAAACACTTTGTATGTGAATTCCCAATTTACAGTCTGTTCTGTTAGATAACTATAGACTTTGCTCCTATTGTTTAAAGCATAAAACCAATAGTTACCAAAGTTAGTCAATTCCTAAATTTTGTTTGATTTTATTGTTATTGCTAATTGTACAACTGAGACTAGGATGTCACATATGTTTTAACTTCTTATACCTTGAGTAACAATATTGGGAAGTGCTGAAATAATAATCTCACCACAGCCCTACACCTAAGGACTGAGGACAGAACCAAATAGAAATCAACATCTCACTCCCATTTGGAAATGCAGGGTCTTGTGACAAATACAAGCCAAGAATCTCGGACACACAGACTCTTCCCAGAGTGGCCCTGATAGTAGTGATAAAGCTACCTATAACCAAAAATTCACAAAGACTATCACAGAAATCAAAATAAAGAGATATTTCAGAAATAGAAAGAGACATGACCAAGAATAAAAATGCAATCTCAGGCCCTCAGCCCACCCAGCACAAGTCCAGGAGATATCAACATAGAAGAAATTGGTAATCGCACACCTGAAACCTCTGAAAGAATAGCAACTGAAGTAAAGAAACAACTCCAGATGGGTATACAGGAAATCAGATCAGAAATAATCTCTCAGGTAAAAAAGAAATGATAACCATAATGAAAGAACTGCTGAGCATATCTAAAACGACATTGAAAAAATAGAGCAGCAATGACCTCTGAATCTTAGGGTGACAACAGTAGATCATTATGGATACCAACTACCAACTTGAAACCCATCTCAACATTTTTTTTTCATCTTCCATGATTCTGTCACCTGACTGAGTAGTTTTCCTGCTAGGACTTCGGGACTATAGTAGGGTCAAAGTGGCAGTTGGTGCCAGAATGGCCAGGGCTTGTTTTATGGGTACACATATACTCAGTGTGAGCACATAGGGCCTTTCACTCAGGAGGCCCAAGGAGTGGGGTTTCATACTCTATAATTACCTTCTTTGGAGTCTCTATAATTTTAACCTTGAGTGTATGTGCACTGAGTAAAGAAACAGGTACAATGGGGGGAATTCAGAGTACTCTGAGCCTCAGTCCATCTGTAGTCCCGCCTCTCACCTTCCCTACTGCCCCAAAATGGTTCCTTGGCTATAGGAATCTTCTCCCTGACTCCTTGAGCCATACAGAGTCTCCCTCAAGCTGGATGTGCCCTGTGACACTTGCTGCCTTGCCCCACACTATGACAATAATGGGCAGAAGGAAAATAAAGGGACGATGAAAGGTAAGAAAAGATAGTATCTTGGAGCAAGAAAAAGGGGCTCAATCCCAGCTGGTTTGGCAGCACTGTGCAAGGTTTGGTAGACAGATCTTTACAACTACCAGTCCAGGATCTGAACATGTTGATCCCCAGAGACTGCAGTCCTGTGGTGATCACTCATTCATTGTGTACTGGGATAGTGGGTCTGAGGAAAGGAAGATTGATTTCCTGACTTGGACTACGCTAGCTTGGTTTATCCTGTTGCCATTTTGCGCTGGACCTTGGATAGCTGCTTATGAATGTTGGCCTCTTTTTGAGAGCTCAGAAGTTTCTGGGGACAGTAATGGGAAGTGTTTGATATTCTCCACGTGAGCCTTCTTCCATTACAGCAGCTGCATCTAGGGAGCACCAAGAAGTCATAACAGAAGCATTTAATCTCTTAAGTAAACTATACAGTATCACTTTTTCCATGTTTATTTATGAAAAAAGGTCATCTAAATGCTTCAACATTCAGGGGCACACACAGTGTCTCCTGAGGGACAGTAGCAGAGTATGGAATGGGAATGATTACCAGGTACTGAGGTTACCCTACAACTGAAAGCATAAAGTGTAACATTTGAGAACATGGCCTTTGAAGATGGTCATTGTCAAGTAAAGGTTTTAGATCTTTACTATATCCCTGTTTGTGGCCAAATTTAGTCTCTTTTGAATTTTAGTCTCCTTATTTATAAAATGGTTATTATGTTAAATATATCTACAGTTCTTGGTATGCACTTTGATATTCTACGACAAATTCCATTACAAGTAGAATCGTTATATTAGAGAAGCACAAAATTCTCTTTATAAGAGGCATAAAAGCTTCTACTGTGGAAAACATCCAACAGTTACACATTAATTTATTTATGTGGCTAACATATTCAGTGTTTGGAGGTCAAAATGGCTATGACTCAATATTTATTAAAGATTGTGTCCATTTGTGAGTGACTGAGAAGTTTATATATCATTTAAAAACATTAGAACTCTAAAGGGCCGGCCAGATAACTCAGCACTGAAAACAGGAGAATCACTGCGAATCTGAACTACAAGAGAGACAGTGTAGATACTGTAGACCCTGTACTAAAAATGCATTTTTTAAAGAATCAGGACTCTAATGGAGGCAATATTTTAGCTTCAAGAAGCTTTTCAGGATGAGACCAATTTTAATAGAGTACATGAAAATGCTGGACTGTCCTCTCAGAAGACGACATCACACTGAAGGGAAAAAAGAAAAAAAATTGAGTCCAAAAGACCCATTTCTCTTTCCAAACAAGTATGATGATTAAAAAGTCAACACCAGGATGCCTCTTTTGCTTAATCAGTAGTGCAACAGAAACCACAGCAAATTTTAATGATCTTTGGTGTTTCATTACATTCTCCATGTTCTCTGACATGATGCACAATGAAAACAATTGTTACTGAATCTGAGAGTAGAATCTTTAGCTTCTACCCAATTACTATGCACTTAAAGATATATACACATAAATATGTATATATCTTTAATTTATATCTTTTATATATATAAAAGATATATATATATTCACAGCTTATAATATCACTTTCATCCATTCTTTCATTCCAGTAAAATAATCATCCTAATGATTATAAAATTAATAGAACATCTCAAGAAATCTGTCATTGTTATAACTGGAAATGAACCAGTGAAAAATGACCCTTCTGGTTAAATTGACTGAAACATTCTGCAACAGTGGAGAATAATAAACTATAATTAAGACTAAAAGTGACCTGAAGTTTTAAGTATCAGTGTACTTAATGGAACATGAAGACTGTAGAAAGGTCAGCAACTCATAAGTGACTTCTTCATTTTAGTATATAGCTTACAAAAGATTACAAATCACTTTGACTGTATGTAGCATATTACTTGTTAAATATAAAACATTGCCCGCTATGTATTAAGGTGTGGTCACTTTTTTATTTTTGAAGTGATAAAGGTTTCTAAAAGCCATGAATATTGGTAGGGGATGTGAAGGAAGTAATAACATTGGTGGGAGTTTCCAAGTTTGGACATAATTAGCCTAACATTTACTAAGCAGCCCAGGAATTTCCTACCTTTGTATCTACCTATTACACCTCTGAAAATAATCTTGAAAAAGATTTAAGTCTTAAAAAAATAAATATGCAAAAATGATTAAAACAGCAAGATTATGTATATATGTATATGTATGTATGTGTGCTTGTATATATATATGTGCATATGTGTATGTATGTGCATACATGTTTAATATGGATATTATATATATATATATATATATATATATATATATATATATATATATGTATGTATACTGATTCAGCCACTGTAGCAGCAGTAAATTTCGGAAACAAATTAAATAGTCAAGAATAGAAGAATGAGTGATAGAACTGGGGAATTCTTAGAAATAAAATATTCTGTCTCTTACAACTAGGTTATAAAAGACACTTAATGTACAGGGAAAACTCTAATAGATAAAATCATATGTATTTATAAGAAATCAGATATAAAATTATAGACTGAGTAATTTTTATTAAGTGCCCTTGAAATAAAACAAGTGGAAAAGATAGATACATGAAGAGTAGTTGGCAGAGAGCATGCAGATACTTCCAATAATGAACAGAGAACTGTCAGGTATAGCATTTCATTTTCTAACAAAGAACCAGGGTCAAGCTCAGGAACAACAGGCTGCTAGGGCTCTGTAACTGCTGGTTGATTGGTATTGAGAACCAGTCACTGGATAAAGACACAGAACATTGAGCAGCAACATAGCTAGAGGTTATAAACTTGACAGACTTTGGAGATCTCAGCTTTCAAAGAACTGAAATGAGGATAGAGCCCTCAAAACACACCAAACTTTCTGTTGCCTTGGTTTTTAACTTTTCAGTCTCATAACTGTGTCATATAAAATATAGTCCTTTAAAAGTTACCCAATCTATGGCACTCTAATATATAAGTACAAAATAGACTAAAAGAAATGATTGTTGCAATTTTTATCAGAAGTTCTGCTTGGTACAAGGCCTACCAAGTTTTACTACATATGAATAAGTTTTACTACATATGAATTTGACAATCTAATTTTTTTAAATTTAAGATTATAAGAAAGGTTTACAGATTTTATAAGCTTTAAGATTTCTGGTAGAGTATTCTCCTGAAACATTGACACCATTCTCAGAATACCCAATGAATGTTAAATATTAATCACAAGAAGATAAAACAATTCTATAATCAACATGCAATCTGATGTTTTCCAAATGTCTATTAAGAATCTTTGCATTTAAAGGACTCTGCAAGATATCTCAGTGGATTAAGTGCCTGCTTTGGCAAGCATAGGGACCAGGGTTTGAACAATGGTCCTGCACACCATGCCAGTCCTACACCCAAATGTAGTCCCAGCTCTGGGGAGACTGAAAACAGGACAATCGTAGCAAATCTGAGCTGCACAGTGAGACCCTCTACTAAACATGTAAATGAAAAAAAAAAAACAACAAGAATCTTTGCATTTAAAACTTGTGCTGACTGCTCTCAATTCCACATGTATATTTTAGAAATATACATGAGATAGGGCCAGCCCAATAGTTCACCAGGTTAAAGTACCTGCAAGAAGGCTCAGGGGCTGAGGTTTGATCCCCCTGGGGCATGTTGTGCTGGCCCTGCCCCCGGGTGCACTGAGAGCCCAGTAGAGCCTGGGCTCTACTGTAATCCCAGCTCTTTGAAGGCTGTAAGTGGATCACTGAGTCTGATCTAGTAGTGAGACCCTGAACACCCTGTAGACCCTTCCATAAAATACAAAAAAAAGAAAGAAAGAAAATACACTGAGATTAAAATTTCACAAAGAGATTAATGGAAAATACCAATTAAACATTTAAACATTAAACCTAAAGCATTTGATATTCAGAAAGACACTGATGTTAAGCTCTAGTACCTATGTTATAGAGTAATAGTATCACTAAGCTCCTCTTTTGGAGGGTTAAGAATTTAAGTTTCCACACCAAAAAAATTAGTGAAAAAGAAGGGTTATAAAGATAGCCAATACTTTGGCCCTAGTCCTTCAAGGTCAGTGAGGACTCAGGACAAAAGAGAACCTCTACTGTAGCATCCTATAACTCAGTGGTTTCCCAAATTTTCTGTTTAAAGAGATTATGGGGCCACAGAGGAAAGGGATCGACAATGTATAGTGTAGACTATGCATACAGCTACTTTCTCATAGCTCAATACAAAGAAATATTTGTGTCAGTAGTGTCTAGAAAAGTTATCAGGTCTGCATCTTGTATTGTGAACAACTACTATGAAGACAATATGCATTGTATTAATTATTGTGGCTGTCCTACTAAAGTGTTTTGAAACTGTTATTTCTTATTGAAAATAATAAAATTATAAAAAGATTCACAAAGAACTTTTGTCACAATGAACTCAAAACACTAATGAACATGTCACATGAATTTTATACTAAAAAGACAAAGTCTAAATACATTGTGTTAGATCTTAGTTGTATAGGCTAAAAGATCAATTACAAAATAATATGTACAAATTGCAGGTATCGCCAATGAAAACCTAGAACATGGCTGAGTTAAATATTCATAAAATATGGCCCTGAAGTATTCAACTTATGATAGATTATATCTTGCAAATAAAGATGCTATGAGATGTGTAACATTTAAATTTCTGGAAAAGCTTAAGGCACTTTGGCAGTAATTATGATGTCAGCCCAAAACTGGTATTGCTAATAGCAGTTAATAGGTCCAGCTATGATGAAGCTGGCAAATGCAGGGAGTTCATGGCAAACAGGTTGTTTTCTACAGGGACTACCACACAAACACAAGTAAAGAAAATAACAAATTTGTTTCATTTATTCATTTGTTTGTCTGTTTTTGGTACTGGGAATAAAACTCAGGACTTTACTCTTGCCAGATAGGTGTGTAGCTGTTACATTGTCTCCCTGGCCAAATGCAAATAAATAAATCATTACCAATGATTACAAGAACAGTGAAGAAATTACTTTAGGCTTAGAGTTTAGACTTCTTATTGTGATATAATTGAGAAGATGAAAGAGAAGCTCATAGAATGAAAAGTAAATTAGGGGAAGATTTGAATTAGTATTAAATTTCAGTGAGAAGGTCATATACATTTATTCATTACTTCCTTTACTTTCCAATATTTCAATAAGTGTAAAAAATGTCTATTAGAGGTTAGGAAATTGAAAAATGTCTATCATCATCCTTATACAGGAAACCACAGCCTTGACATAAAAAAAAGTTCAAGCATAAGCCTGGTGAGATAGCTCAGCAGTCTAAAGTGCCTGCTTAGGCAAGCATAGGGACCAAGGTTCAACCCTTGGCACCATAAAGCATGCCAGCCCCACTCCCAAGGTGGGCTGAGCTGTTTACAAAAAAAAAAAATGAAGAAAAATGTTCAAGCATCATAGCTTCTCCTAACCTGTTCATAGTCTAATTTATAGTATCTACTCTCTCTCTCTCTCTCTCTCTCTCTCTCTCTCTCTCTCTCTCTCTCTCTCTCTCTCTCTCTCTCTCATACTGGGGATTGAACTTGGGACCTTATGGTTGCCAGGCAGACATTTACACCACTGAGCTATATCCCTAGCCCTCCAGTTTATAGTATCGCAAAAAATATTTATAAGCAGGAACACCTTAAGACCAATCCAAATAATAGCCATCTTAAAAATACTTTGACAACACTTGTCATATTGTCTAAAATACATTCATATCATCTGATACGATGATTCTCTATCTCCATAAAAGTCACTCTTAAGCATTAGTATTGTTCTTTAGCCCTCTCCTCCAACTCTATTATGATTTGTGTCTAGGTGTCTCCTCAAAGCCTCATGCAGTCCTTGGTGCCAGCTTCTAGAGCATGTGATTAATTCATGATCCAATGCTGGGATTATGGGTGTGAGTGCCCTCAACCATGTACTACTCCATCTTGGAGCCAGCTGGATAGAGACTGAAACCTCCACTAACTGTGAGCTAAACAGACCTTCCCTTCCTTAATTTTGGATGTTTGGTATTTTGTCCCAGCAATGAGAAAAATCATCAAGGTAAACTCATTTTTAGCCTACACAAACATCCAACCATATTTTGGAACCTGTTCCTCTAACTGTCCACCATGATAGAGCTGTGGGTGGCTGTTACCATCCCCTAACAGATTTCCCTGCTTCTTCATTTTTTTTCTCCACTGTCCATGGATCATGTAGTACCATAGAGATTCTTTTATCTGCATCTACCCTGCTCATACACTTGGGCCTTCTCACCTCTTTTATACTTAACCGTGCCCCCTAGAGCCCGCATGTGCTTGTCCTTGCCTTCATCACTAGATGTTCTGTCCCAGGTTCTTCCACCTTCTGCTCACTCTTGCTGAGCCAGTTACAATAACATCCTTGGTGTTTATCAAATATGGCCGCAACAGTGCCATATTAGAAACTTTGTGCACTTAATTGTGTCAGATTAGATGGTCCTCTCGCAGTTATTCACATGACTGACCCAGCACTTAACTCAGAAAGGGCCTCGAGCTTCCCAATATGAAATCTTTTGTGATCATCACAGCCTCAGTCACTCTCTTCCCTTTCATTCTGCTCTACTCTTCTATTTCACTTTTTCCTTACACTAACCATCAACTGGCATTTGTATCCCTTTTTTACCTCTTCCTGCTGGCATAAAAGTACAGGGAGAAATACTTTTTTTTATGTTGCAAGCTTATTATTTAAAAAATGTCTGGCCTAATTTGATCTCATGAAGTATTTGTTGTGCCAGCGAAACAGGTCTGTGATGTTTCTTGGCTTACCACCTTTACAAATCGTCGTTCGTATTACAAATGAAGGGAAAGTTGATATGCAGAACTCTTGGCCAATAATTGTCCAGTGACAATTCTGAGGGTGTGACTTAAAACATTTCTGAAAATATGAACTTAAAGTTAAGCCATAAAATTCATTAAAAGTCCACTTTCAGATTGTCTTCCTCTGTCTGTAATACTTTTTAAAATTGTCTTGAAAATCATTATAAATGCCATTTCCTACAAAAACCTTGCCACATCCCAACTTTCTATTCTCAAATTCCTAAATACATTACTTTCCTCATTGTGAGTACCTCCTTCCTCCTTGCAAAACACTGAGAGGATCTATTTTTCTTTGTGTTTAATTTTGATTTTTTTCATTATTCAGCTGTTATTCCATAAGGACAGAGACCAAGTCTGTCCTACATATTAGCATCATTCTAGCAGCAAACACAAAGGAATTTAAAACACCTTTGCCAGATGATTAAAAATTGAATGTATGAATAAATGAAAGAATGAACAATTGGTTTCCAGCTCTGGGGATACCATGCAATGTACAACCTCCCTGTGTCCTTGCATGCTGAGCCATATTGTGTTATTGATTGCTGCAGTGAACTTTTTGATGTAGAAATGGAAGTACAGCTTCAAAATCTCTATGGTTAGATACAGAGCAAAGGGAGCATATCAATAACGGTCTCCATCTCTGCTGCTCATAGTTACCTGTGGCAGGGTCAGACCTCAGGCCTTAGATGAACCACTGAGGTTAACCTTAATCCAAACCAAATACACTGTGCTTCAGAGCAATTGTTCTGAAGTATTTTCAAATCACTCATAAGTTTGCTTAGTGACCAGTGTGGTGTAACTTTGGGGCATTCTCTGTTTCCAAGCCTATTTCAAAGCAGAATTAAGAATGGGGTCAAGAATCAGATACAACCAGACAGATACAAGCCTTAACACCAATGTGACAATCATTGGATTTTAATTCAGTGTTCAATAAAGACCACAGAAGGATTCAGTCAGAATTTGTTGAATGTGTAAAATAAAGAATGTACAAACTCAACAGACTATACAATTGAGAGCAAATGTTTATATTTATAGAAGTCCTGCATGCTAACCGATTATGCCACTGGAGCTTCAAATGTTGTCATTCAAATGTATATTTTCATGTATGTTTCTAATGCAAACCCCAATCTTTGTCCCTTAGAAATTGAAACAAAATTGGCCAAATTTAGCTGGTAATCCCAACAGCCTTGGATTTTCTGAGTGTGCATGGATGTCTCTTTCATTCTATAGCCTTAGCTTCTCTGCTTTGAAATGGTATTATAGCATAGCAGGACTTGCATGCAAAGGAGACATCCTCTTATTTCTCATTGGCTATTTATCCTATTTCAAAACATCCAGTGTGTCTCTTGCCTCTACTTGAAGAAGTCTAGAAAGACTGTCTGTCTCCCCCGCTTGTCTTACTGTATGCACTCTTTGTGCTAAAGTAATGCTGAGAATGGGCTCTGGCTTTTTGCCTAGACCAGAACAATTTACAGATTGAATTTACTTGAAGGAGAAAAGAAGGTGTCTGATCAGTACAGAAGTTATTGATTGTGCTACTGCCTGTCCTATTATGTGTAACCCAAAGTTCCCACTGGCTACAAGGACTTGGGCCTTGCTGTTTAACCATTATATGCCCAAGTATATGGATTATTTGTTCTGGCCAGCCTAATGCTCCATTGCACATCAATAGAGTGCAAAAGAAATTTTTGCTGTATTGAATTTTGTTTTGTTTTGTATTATGGCCAGCTCAGCCTGCCCTGGGGGTGGGACTGGTGCAGCATGTGCTGCCAGGGATCAAACCACAATTGCTGCAGTTGCCTAAGCTTTCCTAAGCAGGCACTTTAGACCCCTGAACCATCTCGCTAGGCCTGCTATATTGAGTTAAATACAACTTACTTCAAGCTTGCTATCCATTAATTCACTCAAAATAGTTTCAATGTATACCACATACTATGTTCTAAATCCTGGAGATATGAAGACCAATCAGAAGAAAAGCCAGGTAGAGCGTATTTTCATAATCCGAGTACTCTGAGAGGCTGAGCCAGAGACTCAGTTTGAGGTCAGCATGGAAATTTAGACTCAGTGAGACCCTTTCTTTTTTTTTTTTTTTTTTTTTTTTTTTTTTTTTTTTTTTTTTTTTTTTTTTTTTTTTTTTTTTTTTTTTTTGTCTTTTTGAGACAGGGTCTCGCTATGCAGTTGAAGTTGACCTTGAGCTCACTTTGTAGCCCAGGCTGGTCTCAAACTCGCACTGATTCTCCTGCCTCAGCCTCCCGAGTGCTGGGATTACAGGCGTGAGCCACCACGCCCGGCTGAGACCCTTTCTTGAACTACAACAAAAGGCCTAGAGATATATCTCAGGGAAAAGACCCTTGGTTCAATCCTCAAATAACATACACCAAAAAAAAGTTCCCTAGGAATGTATTAGTAAAATTTTGCTCATTGCTGGGACAAATACCCGATACTCAAAATGAAGGAACGCAAGGTTTGTTTAGCTCACAGTTCGTGGATGTTTCAGTCCATATTCGGCTGGCCCAAGGCTGAGTGGAACAGGGCAGAGAGCATCCAGTTCATGGCGATGGAACAGCAACAAAATGGTGGCAGAGGTAGCCAACCAAACAGGGCAGAAGAGAGCAACAGCAACAGCTTGAGTCTGTCTTTCTGTCACTCTTTATATTACATTCAAGCTCTCTGCCTTAGGATATCTGCCTTAGACCACACCTGTAGTATCAGCCTTATTCAGACCGATAATCCCATCAGTACTAAAACACAATCCCCAAGATCATGAATCGAGTCTCAATCTATAGAAGCCATGTCCCATGATTGCATGAGGCTTTGGGGGGACAACTGGACATAAACCATAACAAGGAAGAAACTACAAGGTCATGCAGGAAATGGAGAAAGAAACCAACTAGTGTAACTAAAAAGCAAAATAAGTATTATAACTGAAAATTGAAATAATTATAGGACTAAAGGCACTGAGTTCAAACTGGCCATTTCTCCACAGTATTTTGAGGGTTTTTGTTTTGCTATTTTAAAAAGCTTAACCCATTTTTAAATGTATGGTTTGGTACTTTTACACATTGTCCCAATAAGGAGGACTATTCTTAGAAAAAAAATAAGAAGGATTATCTTGCATTTTTTTATACTCTTGAAAGTACCCACTTCATTAATGTGGGTGTCTTTGCTTTGAGTGACATTGTCTGCCTGACTACTGTTTATTCTTCATGCTGTTTCAAGAAATTTACTTACCAACTTCCAAAAATCTTTGCATTCCTACTCCCATATTTTGGCCATGCATTTCTCCTTTTAGAGATGCCCTTCCCTTTTTTCTATATAACCACAGCTGTGATTTACCTAGTCCGCCAGTTTAACGGAAGTCCCATATGACACCTGCTTTCTTAGATTTCTAGACCTTCTATTTCAAGGAACTTCTTCAGAGATGACGATCGTTTGACATTTAGTAATGGTAACAAAAAGTGTTAATCTGCCCTTGATGTATCAATATTGTCTAACTAAGTTACAAATTTCTCAAGAGGAGACCATGCTGTACTAACAACATGCAGGCACTTAGAATCTTATGCATGTATTTAAATGTATTAAGCACTAAGTAAGTCCTTGAACTCAACACAGAGACATGCAGACGTCTCTTGCCCTGCTCAGCTCCACTAAGCAGTGTTCTCTCTCATGTTATCCCATTTCCATGTTTAAGCTCATCTGTACTGCACTTTAGAAAAATATTATCCTGACCCTAGAATAATGAGACGTATACAAAATTGAGATTAAAGAGATAAAGTAGTCCATTAAAGTCAAAGCCAACAACTATGATTTTCCAAGGTGAGACAACAGAGAGAATATTGGGCTTCTAAAAGAGATGATGCTTGGATGCCACCTCTTGTAGCTGCCATCTGAGTGATGTGAGCATGTTATTTAATGCCTCAAAGTTTTAGACGCCTCATTCCCATAACCTAATCATAATGTGGCCATTGAGAATAGACAAGGAAATGTTAGAAGTATCCTTTGGTGCTAGTTAGGCCTCAATAAATGACCCATATTACAATTACTTCCATTTCTTCCAGTACTAAACTATTATACTGCTGCTACATTCTTCTATGCCTATTTTACATTCCCAGGTCATAGCTTAAGTACTTGGCATATGGCAGCTACTCATCAATAAGTGTTTCTTATCGTATCTATATATGCATGCATAAAACAGGCTGATGCTCTGGCAGTGTGCCTCAGCATAAATGGGTACAAGTTCTTTACACTCAGTATCCATCCTGATGGGAGTAGTGTTTATTGTGTGTGGGTAGTGCTTGTTATGTTGATCTTGCACAGCATTTCCACCGAGAAGAGTTGTTGGCCCACTGATTTATGTATTCTACCTTGTGTGGTTAACCACCTATACCTTGTAGGTTTAGATTTTCCCATCATCAAGTACCTACCACAAAGAAGTCTCCCACTTAAAGTGCAATTATGCTAACATGGTTTTAAAGAGTATTAATAGTTGGCATATAGCATTTAGAACAAACCTTGAAAAAAATTCTCTGTAAGTATTACACCAGGGCTACACTTTGAAGTTAAGTTTAATCAACTACTAGCCATGGTATTGATTGCTTTATCACTCTAGTTCAGAAATTTCTATTTGACTATATTATTGACTGGTCAGAAATTTTCTACATATCACTTCATATAATTTACTTTAATTTATGATTCTTACTCAATAATCGCAACTCCAGGTTAATAGATATTTTGAGAAAGAAGCAAAGTGCAGCAAGTGGGTCATTCAGACTTCTCAGAGAGAGCACTTCTTTGAGTCTCATGCATTTCCCACTGTGTCATGGGCTTTAGCAGAGCTAGGTAGGTTTTCTGAAGAGGTGGGTAGAAAAAGAAACTCATTAAACATCCAGAGTCTATGAAAACATAAAACCACTGAACCAGATAGGATCGTGACCTACATTAACATTGCTGTCTCGAGTGAGGTTGGTTGTGTGTGCCAATGGTGCATGTGTAAATGTGCACAGAGGCTTTTGAAGCTGCCTCTGTGTCAGGTGCCATGGAATTGTTCCTGGCATTAAGTGTCTCTCACTCTCATTGCAGCATTCCTCTGACAAGGAAGATATTGTCAAAATCCAGGCTGCAGCATGTGCTGCTTGAGGGAACAGTAACAGTGACTAAAGAGCATAAAATGCAAGTGTGCATTTGTAATGAAATTGCCCTTCCTTGCCGCCTGGTTAGTATATGTGATTGTCACACTATGCCGCTGTGATTATTCTCAGCATAATGAAAAATAGCAGCAAAGCGTAGCTTTTCAGATGGCTTATATCAAGATAGAAATGTTTTCAAGGTTGAGGTTGTAATGCGGAGGAATCTGTGATGCAGAGAATAGCAGTTGAGGCTTGTTCATGGATGAAGGAGGAGTTATCTGGGCAAAAGATCTATCAACTGGGGAACTCCCTACACAGAGGTCTTGTGATTTAATGTCTCTGCCCAAATGTCAAAGATGTACGATGCTTCTGACTATTCCATCTTCTAGAGGCGCCGTATCTTTTCCTTTGAG
Source organism: Myocastor coypus (assembly GCA_004027025.1). Classification (NCBI taxonomy): domain Eukaryota; kingdom Metazoa; phylum Chordata; class Mammalia; order Rodentia; family Myocastoridae; genus Myocastor; species Myocastor coypus. The sequence continues at coordinate 28,710 of PVJA010007581.1, forward strand.
AAGTAATGCCACTTTACTGCAGGTAGGATTCAAGAAAGGTAAGAATTTCTGACATAGAATTAGAGCAGACACACAAATAAACATGCATACACATAGCACAATAGGAATCCTACTTCTAAATATTTAGCCTAAGAAAATATTCATGGGTGTGTGGTGTAAAGGTTTAATTATAAAGCTGTTCATCAACAGTACTATTTTTCAGAGAAAAACCAGAGAGCACCCAGATGTCTAATGATAGAAAATTAGCTACATAAATCATAGAACTGCTATATAATAAAATATCATGTAGCAAAATCAATACTTGCAAAAAATGTTCAAAGAGGAAAAACATCTCTAATACATTAAAATATAGATGTATGTAAACAGCTAGAATATACACAAAATATGAATAATAATTATTTTAGGTATTTAATTTTTGGTTGCTTATTTTATTTGTTTCGTTTAATAATTTAAGAAAATACAGTACCTCTATTATAAGAAAACTTTCTTTACAAGAAAAGAAAGAAACTGTGAAATAACTGCTACAAACCTAAGTGTGTGAGTTTTTGGTGTATATAATTAGAAACTCGGGGCTAAGTATATCTATGCATGTGTGTATGATTCTATGTTAAAACATGTTTAGATTTCAGTTTTATTTGAGTCTATTGTTTTTCTTAGCCTGTGCACAGAAATGTCAGAGCCATGCAAGAATGCTACGAGGTTCTCTAACATGATACATCTGTATTTCCACCATAATGGGCAGCTTCTTATCAGGGGTAACTTATTGCTTTCTTCACCACTTATTTCCCTATCTTTTATGCTGCTTCCACTACTTAGAAAACTTCTTCTCATTCGTCTTTTCAAAGTTCCCCTATTCATCAAGGAAGGCCTAGCTCAAACCTGATTTTGTAGGGATAGCTCTAATTTTATTGACTGAAGAAATAGATTATAATTCTTCATCTTTCTCGACCTTTGGCAACTTGCGTTATAATAACTGTGTCTATGTCTGGTCTTCTGTAATAGAGCACAGGCTTCAGAGATCACAGATTTTATTCATCTTTGTAGGTTTCAAAATAGAAGGCCTTTACAAATCAGCATTTAAATATCCCTGAATATATTAAATCAACATAATTTTCGAATATACAGAAAGGCATACACTTCACTGTTTCCTCAAAAGTCTTACAATCTTAGCACTGTTCTGAATGGAAAGCCAAAATGAAATATAGATTCCTTGTTATTTGGCTGTGATTTACAAAAATATTTTCAATTTTAATTAGCACTCAATTTTGGAAACTGATTCTGACACAATAATATTTCAATGTATTTATGAAACAAGTAGTTATCACAAAAGACGTGCTTTGGAGCATTATAAAGGCCACATTGTACAATCTTTTCCAGGAGATTCTTATCTGCAGGGGCTCACTGCAGCAAAGGCCAGGAAGTAGACAGCTGGAAATCAGGGTCTGTGGAGCTGTCTTCTCTCTTCTCCACAAGGTCCACCGTGAGAGCTTCTGGAAGCACTTTGCAAATCACAAAGGGCAAAACAAATGTTAGTTATAATTCTTACTATCTAGCAAACGTTTCTGCAGAATGCTTGCACCATGAGCCTTCTTTTTGAGAGGAGCTTGGTATGTCTGAGCTGGCTTCACACAGTTTTTCTTTCATATTCAGGAAAGCACTGTAGGGACTTGCCCTCTGTGGCTAGAACTTGTTTTTTAAATGTCAATGATTGAAAACTATTTCTATGGGAGATCATCACCACATACAAATCAGAGGTTCAGGCAGAATACTCTGATACTCGAGGCCAGCACCCCAGTGACTTATGCTTGGAGTACTACTCTGACCTTGTATTTCAAAGAATGCTTCCAAATCATGAGCCAACATCTTCTGCCAAGTCCTTATTTACTTCTCAAAATAAAGGAGATTCTGATCAAAGCCCATAGCTGGAGAACTTTTTAGGAGGTACGTTTACATGTGTTCATACCATTGTTCATAGAAGAGACTATATGCAGCAAGTTCATAAATACATACGTGGTCCTCAATTTAGCAGTAATCATTTTGGAATGAGTTCTGTTTATGATTCACAAAGTGACTTCCTGATTTGAAAAAGGAACAAAAGTAAGCCCTGTAAGAATTCTAGAAAAGCACTTTTTGTGTCGCAAGCTTTCTTTAAAATTCTTGGAACATGATAACGTTGCCTGTTTGTCACTGTGATGCTAGGTAGGGAAAGGCAAAGGAGATTTGAAAAGCCCTCTAAAATGCAAACAAGTGAAAGATAAGGTAAATGAAGAGAGTCACAGCTATATGCCTGTCAGGGTCTGTGGAAATGCAAAAGGGGGAGGTTATAGTATTTGAAAATAAAACAGAATATAAAGCAAATCCAGCCCTTTACATATGTGTTCAGTTTGTCTAGCTTGAAAAATTATAGTGACAGAATGCCACTGTTTTAAGATGCTTATTATCTTGTACCTTTCCTCATTTTCAGTTTATACTCCCTGTTTCACACATAATCGTGTTTATTGGTTTAAATTTTACATTAGAGCCTACCAAAGAACACAAAACACTCTATGCTTTGAAAAGTGACACTGTCAAAATGTTTGGGACATCACCTACTTTAAGAACCATGGAATCAAAGACTGAAAAAAATCCATCGATGGTGTTGACTCAGGATCACTTTTCGGAACCAGCTCTGCAAGCAGCTTTGACAATTCTCTGCTGTCTTCATTCCAAAACTGACCTTGAGGCCTTCTTGCACAACCTAACCATTTAGACTTAAGATACTAACTAGTTACTAATCTTTCCTGGTGTAGCACTATCTCTGCCAAACCCTTTGTTATTTACTTTTATTTTAAGTGACTAATAATGAAATTGCAGTGAATCCCAGAAGGCAAGAGTGTACATCTTGTCTTCAAAACTAGTATTTTTTTAGAATAAAAGTCTTGTCATGAATAATTTCTCCAGAAAACAGACATTAACCAGCACTATCCAGGAAATCTCTCTTTTGCTTTCTTTTCACACTGCTTTTTCTTTTTATTCTCATGAAAGAAAAAAATATGAAAGGCTTTGAAATGTCTCAGAAGGATTATTGGCTCTTTTCAGTTGAAAACTAGGCATTATATAAGTACATTTTTCTAGATTAGCTGAATCTATAGAGTTTCTACAACTTTCATTGCCTTTGAGCAATTTTAAATCTCTGTGAGTTATACATAGTTGATAGCAATGGAGATGATTCTTTTCCATAGAGATACAAATAAATTTTATGTGGTGGAAATATAATTGATTTCCTGTCTTCTTCTCCAGTAAGCCAATTTTAACATTATTAATTCAGCATCATGTATTTCTTACATATGTGTGGTATTTGGAATTCAACTTAGAAAAGATTTTACCTTTTTACTTGTTAATTAATGAACCACTAATGAATGATTTATTTGGCTAAAATCTTTGACATACGTTTGATATGTGCTGATATTTTTAGGATTTGAACTTTCAAAAGTTTTCTTCAATATTCAAAATGTATTTCTTCCCTTTTTTCCCTAGATCATTCAGGAGCCATAATGTTTCCTTCCTTTCATTGTAAAAGTGGTTCCTCGCTGGCTACCGTGGGTATGCTGAGTACTTCCTAGCTTCCAGGCATTGACACAAGCTGTACAGGGAAGAGGCTGCAAATGTTTAAGTGTACATGCAGGAAGGCTGGCCAGGAGTTTCTCAGAAGAGTCTCACTGGCAGGAGAGAGGTGTGGACTAAGATTAACACACTTTGAAGGTCAATAACGAAAAACCAAACAGTCCAGATTTAATTGAGTAGATATGAGAAATAAAGATATAAAGAGCCAGGGAAGTTTCCTAAATTTTGGTAGACTAAAAGGGTATGGCCTAGCTCTAGAGATTCTGGGCGCCGTAACTGGGCAATAAAACTAAAGCCTTCACTAGCCCAGTTTCTGAGAGTACCAGCAGTGATAAGCTCACAGCCAAATTCTCTCTCTTAACAGCTGACATCAGATTTCCAAGGCCACATCTCCTCCCTTATCCAATGCATGGTGAAAGTCAGGATGAGCCGGGTGTGGTGGCTCATGCCTGTAATCCCAGCACTTGGGAGGCTGAGGCAGGAGGACTGGTGTGAGTTCGAGACCAGCCTGGGCTACAGAAGTGAGCTCAAGGCCAGCCTGAACTGCATAGTGAGACCCTGTCTCAAAAAAGATTAAAAAAAAAAAAAAAGAAAGAAAGTCAGGATGAAACCTGGCCCACGGTATTCACCAGGTGCACCTTTATACAAATACTGCAACCCTGTGACTCTCTCTGGGCTACTCCAGGACTTTGTCCAATTTGGACACAGCTAGATCTGATGCCTGTTCTCCCTCACAGAGATGGACCCTCAGGGTAACCTCCAAGAAGCTTTCTTCCTGCAAATTTCCAGCTCTCTGGGAAACCCAACCACTACCCCAAGTTTCTTACTCATTATCAGACATAGTCCGGTGAAAGAATATTCAAAGCATATTTATTTACCTTACTTCAAACTCTCACCTTACACTTACCCCAGTGAGAAAGAAGAGAAAAAAGAAAGAACAGAGGAGCCCTCTCCATGGACCATTGCCTGCTCCCTCCAAGACATTTCAAAATCTTCTGCACTTTCCACCACTCTTCTCTTCACTTTGCTGGAAACTCCACAACCTGTATTTAATAACAGGATATGTTCACTATACTTTTGGAAACTGTGTGTTTTCGTAATTCATCCTGTTGGATTAAAGAACCTGAAAAACTCTTCATCCACCTCACCCGATTTTCTCTTTGACAAAATTGCCTATGCTGAAAACCTAGTTCAAAGACATTCCCCAAGTTGTGTATGTCTTTCAAAAGATTTTTTTTCATATTTTTTTCCAAAATGGACACACCCTCTATTGCTGAAAATATGACCTACTTGGAAAATAATTAGCCTAGAAAACTAGAGATTAAAAGTGCTAAGCCCAGTGAAACTTTCCATGTCTTCCCTTCCATTGCTGTTCTCTTTCTCAGCAACTACTCTTAACTCAGGTAAAGATAGGGTGACATTGTGGGGCCTGGTGTTTTTGATCTCTAGTTTTCAATGTTGGTTATTTTCCAATTAGGTCTCGTGTTTTCAGGGAAACACAGGTAAGTGGTGTTTCTGTTCCATTGCACTCTATGTTACATTTACTGCTCATGTGTCTGTTGACCTCTGGTGTCATGAGCTCCTGAGAGATAAAGAACATCTGCTAGTGGGCCAGGCGTGGTGGTGCACACCTGTAATCCCAGCATTTGGGAGGCTGAGGCAGGAGGATCAATGTGAGTTCGAGACCAGCCTGGGCTACAGAAGTGAGCTCAAGGCCAGCCTGAACTGTATAGTGAGACCCTGTCTCAAAAAGACAAAATATAAAATAAAATAAAAAGAACATCTGCTAGTACAGCTCCAGAGCACAGGCAGGTGAAGAGCTCATTTTGCTTTTCAGATTAATACCTTTGGTTATCCATTTCATATGGTTATACTTCAAGCAAAATTGCATAAATGCTATTTGTTCTTTTACTAATTCTGATCTTAACAACAACAAAATGAAATGAAATTAACATGAAGAGTTCCTTTCTTCAACTGACCTCAATGCTTAAAGCTTATTTCTAACCATAGGAACCACCAATAATTTTATTTCTTTTGCATTGCGCCATGAAGTTTCTTTTAATTGCTCAGAAAGCCACATATACTACACATAGGGCCAAAATTGCCAGATGCAATGTAATTTTAAGTATGAATGTGTTGAAGAGGTACGTTTGCATTGCATCTGCCTCCTTCCACCCACTTGTCATATCCCCAAGAGTTTTCACCCTCTTTGAATCTTGTAAATATATGATTATATCAGTCTTATTTTAGTGCTGTAGTATTTGTAAAAAAAAGAAAAATAGGATATCATCTTTCTCCACTTTCCTTCCTTTTTTTTTTTTTTTAAATTTATCAATGATTTCACCTTGCTTCCTTGACTCTGGTAGGACCTTAAGATAGCATCTTTGTATGTATCTTCCAAGAAACCCTGGTTTAAAAGTAGTAAGTCTAGTATGTGCTCTAATCTAGGTTAGAAATAATGCTTAATAAGGGAAAAAGCAGAGAAATTATAAGTAGGAAGCAGACAAGAAAGGAAGAGACAAGAAAAAAGATGGAGACAGGAAAAAAGAAAATAGAAGGGAAAAGGAACAAATGGAGGAGTGAAAGAACAGAGGACAGAAGGTAGGGGAAAATACATTTATTCTAAATTTAAAAAAATTCCCCTATATCTGGGCATGGTGGCATATACCTGTAATGCTAGCACTACAGAGGCTGAGGCAGGAATACTGCTGAATGTTCAAAAACAGACAGGCTACGAAGTAAGCTCAAAGACAGCCTGAACTACAGCATAGTGAGACCGTGTCTCAGAAAAGATAAAAAAAAAAATTCATACATCAGGTATCTTTATTTTTCAATGATAAGGTTACTTTAGACATTTTTAATAAGTCTAACTACACAAGAATCTTATTTGGATGGTAGAATTGTGTGCCCCCTTCATAAGGTCCTAAGTACAGTGAATATAAACTTAAATAGAACATTGTTTCTCTAAATTTTCTTATCCTTTAAAAGCATAAGATCTTTCCATTTTCTTTTAATGAGAAGTGTCAGTAGCATGAAATTTAAAAGAAAAGTATGCCTTAAAGTGAAAACATTACTGGTTAAGATTTATGATAAATTTGACACAGGCTGGGTTTCTATTTTTTCTTTCCATTGTTTGTGATGAAGTATTTTTTAAGTGTTAATATAGAGTGTTTAATACTTCATTAGAAATGAAGTATTTTTATAAGGGCCAAATAGGTATTTAGGGAAAGTCCTTCACTCTTTGAGAAAAGAGTCTTTTTCAGTGTTATGGCAGCATTTTGTTACTGGTGAACAATATTACAATTATTTTCAAATTTCCCCATTCAGTGAGGACTTCTGTGATGTAGTTTGTGGCTAATCAACAGCTTGAGTGGCCTACCCTGTTGACTGGACAGGCTATTTATGGCCAAAGCAACTTCTTGCCTTACTGCCCATAAGTTGCAAAACAACAGGTTTCTGGGAAGTTTGCACCTTCTGCCCTCTGAGAGCCTACAAACTCAATGAGGCATGAACTGGGTTCACTGATTTTTTTTTTTTTTTTAGTTAAGTATTGTCTGTCACTGTGCTAGTCACATTTTTAGTACTACAACAAAATAGTTGAGGCAATTAACTTATAAGGGAGTTAACTTCTAAGGCAATTAACTTGTAGCACAGGTTTGGAGTTTCCCATGGCAGGTTGGCCTCACTGTATTTGGTACTACATGAAGAACAAAATCACTCATTTCATGGTAGGAAAGCAAAAAAGAGAGACAGAGAATAATTCTTAAATTCCCTTTGAGGTCAAATGCCCAATGGCCCAAAACTTCCCACTAGGCCTCACCTCTTCAAGTTCTACTGCTGCTAATATTGACAAGCAAAGACACTCTTTAATATATGTGTCTTTGAGAAAGAAATAGAATTCAAAGCATAGCAGTCTTGGTTACTCTTCTCTTGTTGCTGGGACAAATAGCCAACACTCAAAATGAAGGGAGGAAAGGTTTATTTAGCTCACAGTTACCAGAGATTTCACAGTTTAAAACAGTCTGAATTATACAGCAAGACCTTGGAGCCTTGTTTGCTCAGAAGAAAGGGTCAATGCCTTTGTTTACCCCAAATGTCTCTTCTCTGACCAAGACAGCCTCAGTCGCAGACCCTGATGCCCCACACAACAGGGTCCCAAGCAGGGGCTGGGGTACCACTGCATCCAGGATGAAACACTCCATACATGAGAGAACTCAGGCTGCGGGGAAGGGAGAGCTGACAGTTTCAGGGCTTGCTCCTCTCTGGCTATGCACCTAAAGCCCTGCCCTGGCTGTCTGGCCCTGCCCCTGGAGCCATGTGCTGCTTCTATGAGACAGCCCTGTGACTTACATGGGGCTTAGTGGGGACAGCTAGACACAAACCATAATGTTAACAATCATAATAAGTAAAACATGTTAGCCATAAACATACAAATCTATGTCATGAACTTCTTTTTGTTCTTTTTGAAAATAATTTCATTTTAGAAAAATGTATTATTCCTGAATCTTTGTCCTGTGTCCAATCAACTCATTCCAAATAGGACTGGAAGCATACAATTCTGCTGAACATGAATCAATCATACATTGTAAGCAGACAAAGGATGTCATTACTAGCAGGTGTTGAGAGTCTGAATAATCTTAAGAAATATTTCCTTTCTTTTGCTAGTGGCATTTGAAGAAAGGAAGGCTTTTTTCTCTCCAGAAGTGTCCGGCCACCATGGGCAGGGAGGGGAGGTCACTGGGCAGCAGGCTCCACAACCACATGAGCACAGTATCTAGACACAGACTGCTCCCGCCCAGTTCTCAGTGGTCTCCTTAGAAACCAGCCTCTCTGCACAGTGAGTCAAGCTAAGGAGCAGCAAGGGGATGAGTCACATCAGGAAACTGCACACTCCCCTCTCTAGCAGATGCTGGTTTATTGCACTAATTGATCTCCACCTACTCCTACTTCTGTCTGTTCTCTAATATGAACAAAGTTCATTCAGCTTCTTGCCTCTCATCTCTCAGGGCTTGGGTGCCACTCCTGTGTCTGAATGCTCCTACCTCACAGTAAAGCAGGACACTGTACAGATGGGCCAGCCTCAAGGCTCATAGGAAAGGCACATTCTCAGAAGCTGGCATCCATACAGCCTTCCAGGGTGGTCAGGTTCACCTCTGATGGATTTCATAGTTAATCTTCTGACAAGCCCACACACTCCTCGGAACTCTATTTGTCTATAATGAACACATGTGTGATAGCTCTCCTTACATTGCTAAAAATTGTGATCACATGGAATCAGATTTCCCTGCTTTGGCAGAGATAGAGATCCATTTGTCATCCCAAATTAGAGGATGACCTTGTTTGGGGGACAGGCTGAGGAGAAGGGGAAATGGAGAGTTAAATGGTGCTCTGAACTCTATGGAGAATCAATAAATATTGACAGGAGAAGAAGGAGGAGGGAGGTTATGCTAACCTCGAGTACTATCTGCTAATAATACCAAACAGCAATTTGTCACCAGCATCATGACTCTGGACTTCTGTCTCCCAGAAAATCTAGGGCCCCTCCTGGTGGCATTTGAAGAAATAACATTGAGTTCTGTGTTTCCGGAAGCCAAAGCACAGTGGCATGGGGAGTAGGCTGATGGTTTGACTTGCTTCCATTGCCTTGGGTTAAACTCAATTCCACTTATCTTGCTTGGCTCTTTGTGGCTGTGGTCATCCATCTCTAAGTCTTCACAAATACATTAGAAGGACATTGACTGACAGGTTGCTTGAATTCTTAGTGTGGTTTATAAATCTTTCTAAGATGTGCATGCCAGTGCTGGAAGCATCCAGTGGGAAAGGACTTTGAAAACTGCACGCACAATTGAAGATTATCACAACACAGGGGTCCAGCTAAAGGTACTTTGTTTATTAATTCATCCAGTCTGGTTTATTCATTTATTTATTTATTTCAGATCTTGAAGAAGAAACTAGAGCAAGATAGATCAGGATGTTATAACCTCATGCTGAGTCACATCTCTGAGTATTTTTTCATACTGCCTGAAGCAGCCCTCAAGACCCCTGTTTTCACTGACTAGTGGAGAATAGGCCTGGGACCTGAGGCTCAGGACACCTCCTGTCTAGTCCTTTTTTCTGAAATTCTAGATCATATGAAACCTCTCTTCAGGAACTATGAAAATTATTCTCCATATTGCCTGTCTTTCGTCTTTTGACTGTAATCTGTCAACATTATCCTACGTGCCCTTTCAGCAAATCAAAGCCCCAAAGCCCCTAACCTCTGTGGAGAAAACAAACAAGTTTTGCAAAACACAGTCTTCCTTTGAAGTAGTTGGTCGTAAGCTAATAGTAAAATGTATCATTTGTTGCAGATTGCTTGGAAATAGCTGGTGCTCATTTATTATTTTGTGTAATCTTTTGAACCTCAGCAGAACCTCTTGGTTTAAATAATCACAATCAGCACTTCTCGTACAGCACATATTTATGCAGGTAAAGATCTCTGGTCCCATATTTTAAAATTAAGTTACAATTAAGTTATTTGCATTAACATACAAATGAAAACATTTGAATGCATATCTCACAATGTCATAAGGTCAAGTTTATTTCTATGTTACAACTGTGACTGATGTTCAGAAAGCTGAAATGAAATGGTAGAATCACAATTACAGCTGAGTCTAAACTTGAGTGTTTACCTGCATGCTATGTTGCTTCCCTGCTCTAGTTGAGGAAAATAGCATAAAATCTTGAGTAGTTAAATGGAAACACACAATTTGCTATTATATAAAGTGAATTCAGAATACGGTACACAGTAACAGTGAATTCCTAAATGTCCAAGTCAGGTGATGCAATCCCTATGGAGAAGAAACCAAGTAAGTTTGAAGTAAGGATGTAATTTAGTCATCTGGAGTGTAGTGGTGGAAGCTAAATTTTTCAATTTCCCTTTGCTACTGTTTTTAATAGTTTTCATCTTTCATTCCTAGTGAAATATTTCTAAGTAGAAAGAAAAATCCAGCATTTACTTATAATAGTTAAGCAAATACAAATAAATAAATCAACGGCAAGTTCTTCTCCAGACCTATAATAAGAAATTCATACTGAGCTTTATAGCAGGCAATCCTATTAAAGGTAATGGTAAGAGCAAAGAGAAAACACAAATGCCCTCAACAAATAGTTTAAAGTTCCTAGCATGATGATTTTTGTTTCTTTTTTATCACTTTTTATAATAAATAATGAGATAGTTTCAAAACACCTTAGTAGGATAGCATAATTAATACAATGCATATTGTTGGCTTCATATTAGTTGTTCAAAGTACAAGACGCAGACATGATAACTTTTCTAAACACTATTGGTACAAGTATTTATTCTTATTGAACTAACAGAATGTAGTTATATGTATATTCCATAACATAATATTACATAATAGTAGTGGGTTATCAGCACAACTGGCAATATTGGAAGCTGTTCACTTGAGCCTTTTACAACTCAGCATACTAATTTGGTTTTACTTTTTATGCCTTGTGGTTGAACTTTTCTGCTGGATGGTTAAGGCTAAGTTAAAGCAAGACTTAAGTAACAAAACATGTAATTCTTGTATCAGACAAATTCAGTCAAATCCCCTCAAGATTTACCTTGAAACTATGTACAGCCTTTTATAGAACTTTTGGCATTGTCAGAATAAGACACAATGAAAAATGTCATTGGATTGACCCGCTACAATTTTGAACATGCTTAGATTTCTAAAATTCTGTGTAAAAATGTGTAGGGTTCACAACTTAAGTTTGCAAACCAAAACATTAGTGAAAAAGAAAGGCTGAAAGGATCGCCAATATTTTGACCCTAGCCCTTCAAGGTCAGTGAGGACTGAGGACATAAGAGACTCTGCACTGTAACATCTTATAACTCAATGGTTTCCCAAATTTTCTGTTCAAGGAGATTATGCCACCACAGAGAAAAGGGATCCGCAATGTATAGGGTCCCTAAGGAGAGTCACCTAGAGAGAAAACATTCTCTCAAGCACTTGCAGAGACAAACTAGTCAAGCAATGGCCATGACTCATCCAGATGGCTGACACTAGCATGAAGATGGACCTGAGAAATATGACAGAACTCATGTTTTGTAAGATTAATTACATTGACTCAAAGCATAATTTGTAATTTGGAAACATGAAAGGTAGCATTTATTAAAAAATATGCCTCAATTCTTTCTTCATTTAAATGATTTTCTCTCCTCTTCCACTGTTTCCACACTAAGCAAGTTGCTTATCTCTTTTTATTATTTATTTCAGTTCTGGTCTGAGGACAGAATTTTTATTTTAATTTTTAAAAAATTATATTTCATCTCCATTCATAATAGCATTTTATAATATAGGATTACTATTTTTTTTCTGTTTTATTTCTCTTAGAAGATTAAGTGACTTAACTCATTATGAATACCTTGGTATATTAGCCATTTTTTCTTCTATGGGACAAAACATACATAACCTATAGAAGAGAAAGTCTATTTTGGCTCATAGTTTTAAAGAGTTCAATCCATGATAGGCTGGCTCCAAGGTGGAAGCAGCACGGTGGAAGGTGTGGCAGGGGGAAGCTGCTTACCTCATGGGAGCCAGGAAGCAGGCAGGGCAGAAGTGAGCTTCAGAGATATGTATAGGGGCTATGGACTGAGCATCCCTTCAAAGGCATGTGTCCTATGGCAGCTTTGATTCAACTATTTCCCATTTTCTAACAGCCTACTCAACTAGTACATTCATGAAGGCATGAACCATTGATGAGACTGGCATCTTCACAGTCCAGTCACTTCACTAGGCCCCATCTCTAAACAATGGCCCATTGTTCCAAAGCATGAGTCTTTACACAAGACTTAAGTTATGTTATGTTAAATCAAAATATGGGGTCATACAAAGATACCATGTAGTATATCTATTATTTCTGCTGTGACACAGCTGTCAGGGGCTTGTCTCAGAACTAGTCTGTGGGAGATTTTTTCCAATTAGTCCATTAACACATTTGACAAGCAGAATCTGTGAGAATTCGTAGTCTTAATTTTATTAGTTCATTCATGTAATGAAGAAGACACCAAAATTATTAAACTAATTGTCAGATTAACATATACATGTGGGAAGTGCAGCAGTTCTTAGGCTATGAACTAAGTAATTCATTATTTTGACATAATATAATATCCCTAAAACACACAAATGTATTTAAGAACAGTACTTCATTGTCTGAATTAGGGAAATAGTTAGCTTTATTTAGCTGTACTGAGCAGAATCTAGTCCAAGTTACCTTAACAGACAGAATCTTCCATGTGTATGAAATTAAAGGTGAGGCAGTGTTGGGTCTAGGACTAGCTTCTCCTTCATAGTACCGAAGTTTGACTGTATATCTGCTCGATATACCGAAAACATTGTTTTGGCCAGTTTGACAGCACTAATATACCAAACTACCATGACATAATACTCACTACACGTACTCTGTGTAGCAGGCCCTGTTTTAGGTATTTTATACACACACACCACCATTCTGTAGTCCAAACAATAATTGGTCCAATCCTTCCATTGTTCAGTTAAGATTGGAGAAAGCAAAGATATTATTGTGCTAATTTTTTGAGTTCAGCTACACAAGGCCAATCTGCATACTGTCTTATCTTCCATCAGGCACGGAGCTATGAAACATTCAGCTCTGAGGGTGCTTCATTTGGAACACTCGAGAGCAGTCAGCTATGTCTATAAGAGTGGTATAATTCCCCATGAGGACTTGTAGTTGACCATGGTATAAGTTAGTATCTCTAGGACCAGAAACCAGGACTACATGTATTTAGAAAATCAACTAATGATTTAGGAAGATTTTTCTACCTGTTCACTTGTGGATGGTGTAGGGGACCTGGTCACTACTGGGCTGAGAGATGTCCAAATGAGACAACAAACAGATTCAGAGCATTAATACAGGAATCCACCCATGATGTGGGAAAGCAGGGGACTACTTCTATAGTGCAATTTGAGCAAACTCAGAAGGGTCACTTCTGTCCGTGGTTTTCTCTGTTGATAATAAATGTCTTATATCTTACATTAAACCATTAAAACATTGGCTGCAAGATAAAGTAAATGATAGCATGAACTTGGATGTGTATCTCTGCCCTGTCCTCTGGTTTGCAACAATAAAAAATTCTTTTAGCTACTTCCATGAATTTCATTCTTTTATATCTTGTCAAAACCACTCTCCATTGTCAGACCCTTCCAATGTTTGGTTAATTTCTTCCTATACTTCAGATCTCATAAGACAGTGAGTATTCAAATGTGGCCTATGTCTATTATAAAACCCTTATTGTACCATGTAGTTTATGTTTAGTATTCACTCTTTAGATGCTATTATTAAAAGCATATGTTCAGTGTACTAGATATGACTGCAAATTTAAACCCAGCATGGTGTCTGATATATGATAAATGCCAATATATGAATAATATATATATATATATATATATATATATATATATATATATATATGTAATGAAACTGGTTGTAAGAGCCAACAAGCTCTTTTTAAGTTTAGACCCAATTTGCTTCACAATTTCTTAGAAGAACAATAAGGTATGGTTCTTAAGTCAAATGCATTGGGATGGATGGGAAGAACAGAATATTTCCTAGAAAAGTGCTCCCTGGCTTCATAAACTGTGGAAGAGGTAGTATGTAGCCAAAGTCCAGACATACTTCCATATAATTCTGCCCTTAAGTGAATTAGTCCTAATTCCCATATACTTTGCATGCACAGAGTCCGACTACTGCGGCCTGCTTCTACGGTCTGTCCAGAAAGAACCCAGATCAGGGTGTTCAGCTGAAATTCATTCTATGCAATGTATACAGCAGGTGAGTCAGGGACTTTAAACGTAGAGCTCCCTTAGCATATTCAAAGGGGAAAGAAGAGAGTAAATATAGAAAAGGAACAAGACAGAGGAAAAAATGAAAAATAGCCAAATGAAGAAGGGAAACTAAAGCTCATTGATTCTCTTTTCTTCCCCTCGGACTATGTGATTTATGACTCCATCTTAATTTTCTAGTGGAAGTTTGGTTCATAGCTCTCAGAGATGATCCTATACACTGAATCCTACAAATCTGAGGTTTATAAAGAGAAAACAACATTGAAACAAAATCTAAAAAGACAAATAAAGCAATTTAAAGTTGGAATGGGAAAAATGTATTTCAAGGAGAACTGACTGTCCTTAAAGGTATTTTACTATTTTTAAATCTCATTTTATTGAGCAACAATAACTATAACCCTAGAGAACAGGATAAGCATTACACTTGCATTTTGCAATGTTATAGAAATAATTAGGAAGAAAAGCAGAGAGAAAGACAAATCAATTACAACAATTATTTTAACTTGGGGGAGAAAAGTCTTTGGGGGAAAACCTTGAAATCCAGGCACTAGAAAACAGCAGTGCAGGTACCAAGAATTTACATTTTGGTGAGCCTGACTAGAGCTCCTTAAAGACAAGAATTGAGTCTTTTATTCCTGCAGTCTTGCAAAATGTATTTAGAAAAAGTACCATTAGCATTTCCTGAACTCTGCTCACCCAGAATCAAGTCATTTGTAGCCCTCCACAGGAAACTCTTACAACTGGCAGGCAAGCCTTGACTGGAAGGGGTGAAAGAGTTTCCCTTCAGTGATGGATTCTGAGAATAGCTGAACAGCGTGGATCTGCAGCAGCTCCCCGACTCCTGGCAGACGACTTCTGAAAAGGACAGCAGGAGAGTCAGAAATACAGTCACCTAAGCCACACAGAGATGTGGAATTGGATACAGGTCATGAAGAACGGCCTTCTATCCCAAAGTATTTCATTTTGCAGCCTTTGTTTCATTAGAGAATGAAACCACATACAAAGATGAATGTCACGTATTTGATTTCAGGTGCTAAGTGATTCTATAACTATGGGGTCATTTGGAAACAGAAGATCAGGGTAAAAATCTCAGGCAGAAGTAATGAAAGGAAAACAGACATTCATTTTACTTGAAAGATAACTTTTATCTACAGTTACTCCCTTTTCTCTGCATCAATATCATTTTTTTCTAGTAGAAACTAAGGATGTATTTTATTAAAGCCAGGTATATCTGGGCTGTTGATATAGTTAGGTTCCCAACTCTTTCACTTACAAGGCATATGTTTTTGATTAATTACTTAGCCTCTTAGAGACTCAGTTGAAAATTTAAAAAAAGAATATTAGTCCTAGGACTAGATAAAATAAGGTGACATCAATGACAGCTTTTTACTCTCTGCAGAGATAGACACTGTAGGGCAGCTGTGGTGGCTTCTGCTCCTGCCCAAAGATCCTTCCTGTTGGGCTTAAGTTGAAGAAGAATGTGGGAACTATTTGCAGCATAGAAAAGTCTACTTAAAGAGTATCTGTAATGAGATGAAGCCATCCAGCAATTAATAAAAAATATTGTGTTTACAAGTTCCAAAATATAGATCAAATCAAACAAGCAAAAGCAAAAGAAAAAACCTGGGCAATATTGGTTAAGTTCAGTGAAAGCACAAAAATAGTGTCAGTTAACCAGCAGGTAATTTTAACCAACCATATTCCTCACTGTTCCCCAACGGAGGGCAGTAATGATTCTCTGTGCCATTAATACATTACAACTCATTTTGTTGGAAACTTAATCTGATTACTTCATTGCATTATGTTGTTAATAAGCAGTCTTCTACTGCTCTTGTAGTACAGCCACGTGATTTTTAAAAAGGAAAAGACATCCTGGGGGTCTTTTCCCCAGGATGGGTCCACATCCAGCCATCAGGAAGGCACGTGAGGTGTCCTGCACTACAATGGGGATGCATCAGCACAGTGAGGCAGAGATGCAGCAGGGCTGGACTGGGCATGAGGCCCAACCCCCACTGGGCCACTTCTCACCAAGCTGGACAACTGTGCTGCTGATCTCTGCTGGTGCTCAAATTTTTTTCTTCTCCTTTTTAATGTCTTACAACTTTTTATACCAATTTCACATATTCCTATCTGGTAATCCAAACAACTAATTTGAAGACAGCCTCATACAGTGGAACAACCATTGCTGAATCCCTATTATTTTGTTTCATGAAATTCTGTATCATTTCTAATGTGTTTTTTATGATTTTTTATTCTCTTTAAAAATAAAAACAAACAAAATTTTTTTAAAAAATCCCACCTATAATCTCCTTGTGTGTATTTCATAGGATCCAGTCAGAAAACAAAATCAGCACTATGCCCTTTAAAAGGTAAAAATGAATAAAAAAAAATTCATTGAGAATTCATAAGAAAAGAATTGTGATGGAGAAAGGAGGAGGCAAATGAGAAACTAATAAAAGTTGAAATGGCAGCATCCAGATGCCAACGTTCCCCTAGGACCAGAGAGGCAATTGGATTAGGTGGCAAATCTAGGCTGCAAGAGCAGATTACCTTCAGGAAATAGGCTTGTGGGTGAGTGAAGTACCTGTTAGGAGTTGAGGCATGTTATGTTGTAGGTCTTAAAGGTTGATCCAAACTTTCATGTTTTCACAGAAAAGGCTTGTGAAGATCTTGCGGGTTCCGACTTTATTGAATAATCAATCCATGGATGATATCCTTCTTTGATGGTGCTAACAACAATGGTGGAAACTCAAGAAGTGGTATGTTGTTGAACGGAGTGAGTGGAGGTGCATGGCTTTTGGAACTCTACTTGGAACTGGGGACTTCCTGTGTGGCTCTCCTGTTCTCTCTGCCCCTGGGCTGCTGAGTGCTGGCCAGAAAACTCTTACAGAAAGATAAATGAAAAATTTGAGAGATAAAGAATATCTTTGAGGAGGGTGGGGGACACCATGAAATGAAGCCCTGCACTGACTCAATGCCCAGATTGATTGAGAAATAACAAAGGTATAGTGTTCTATTGTTTTAGAGAGCAAGACAAGCAAAGAAAGCATAGAAACCATTTGGCTGAATAATTAACTTTTACTTGATTGTTCCCTGAAAAGCTTCCTTGTTTTTCCTGTAAGTTCCATCTCTGCTTGAGTTGACAAAAACATACCATCTTCAAGATGTTCTGGCTTGAAGTGAAGGAGTTAGTAGCACCTCACTCCCCTATAACCCAAACAGGCATTGACCCATTGAGTGTCTCAAGAAATTCCACACCTGGCCACCATGAGGTAAGTAGCTTCCTGTCACCACATCCTCCCTCCATCATGTTCCACCACATAGCAGGCCTACAACAGTGGCACCAGCTGACAATCGAAAGAAATTTCTGAAAACACGAGGCAAAATAAAGTTTTCTCTGGTATTTTGCCACCATAATAAAAAAAAAAAAACTTAATAATACAAGGTACTGCTGGCAGGAATTAGAACTGCTCAGGGGAGGTAGATGATAGCTAATCTGGAAATATTGCCCAAGGGAAAAAGAGATAGAAACATCCTCATTTTATCTTCTTTGTACATTCTAGCCTCTTCCCAGTGCCTTCATTTGCCTAATATACCTGAAAGCCAGTTGTAAGGGAACATGGAAAATTAGTCTCTTAGGATATCAGGCAAAGGAAAGTAGTGTGGGTTTCCTAAGAGCAAACAGAGTGGCACATCATGTTTTATTGAAACATTCTGTGAGAACTGGCTGTAAGCTGGCGAACTACTGCAAACCCTAATGTGAGGAAGCTGGGCGCCACACTCCAAATCCCTCAGCCTAAGCAAGCTGAAGCCATCACTGGCCGAAAAGGAGAGCCCCTAGACACAAGCGACTTAATCCACGAGCTCACTATTCTATACTATCATTCTTTGGAAGCAACTGTTATTAATTAATGGTTTTCAGAGTCAAAATAGGCAATATTATGTTAATACAATGCAGTCTAATTTGCTCAAATTAAGTCTTTTGTTCTGGATTATCCATCCAAAGTTTTTTCTCATTATCCTGAACAGCTGATAGTTTATCTCACTGTTCTTAAAATAATTAACTTTATAAATTTTGCTATATTTATAATAGTTTTATAATAAGACTATGTTAAATTTATACATTTCTACAGCTTACATTACAGTCATATACAGTATCCCATTTTGCATTGTGCCTTGATACACTAAAGTGAAATGAAAAAAAAAAAAGGCATTTGTTGAATATTAATGATGTGCCAGAGACTGTGTCAAGAACCTTACAAAGATTAATTCTGGTAATTGTTACAACAATCCGATAAGGCTGATGTTTTTCCTCTCTCACATATGAGAAAATTGAGAAAAGAATGAAGTGTCCTAGCCAATAAAGTACATGCAGACTCAGGGCTGCTGTCATGGTAAAATGTATACAAATGCACATCTCTACACACACACACACACACACACACACACACACACACACACAATTTTTGATACACACTACATGTATAAGTGTATATATGCTTATGTGCAAACTTCATAATTTTTATTATTTTCACAAAAGCCTACTTTCCATTTTTTCTATTAGAAAAATTTAGTATTACAACAACTTAGCTGATGTCACAGTTCTGCTTGCAAATAAGCACTAGACACAAGGCCTCAGTGTGTGACAACTGCAATGGTGCTAGCTTCATATATGCAAAAGCTTTCTTTTTTTTTTTTTTTTTTGTCTTTTTGAGACAGGGTCTCGCTATGCAGTTCAGGCTGGCCTTGAGCTCACTTTTGTAGCCCAGGCTGGTCTCGAACTCGCACTGATCCTCCTGCCTCAGCCTCCCCAGTGCTGGGATTACAGGCGTGCGCCACCACGCCCGGCTTTTACAAAAGCTTTCAACCTGACTTACTTTCTATAAAATTTAGATAATGTATACTGCGTTGGACATACAGTAATAATATATTTAAAACACAACATTTTTAAAACTAGATAATAAACATTATTCTGTGAAGAGTGTTTCATTGCATAATCATGCAACCTGGTGTACCTTGATCTGAGGTCATTGTTAGTTTTTCTTGCACATCCCTTGTGACGTGATGCTGAAGTTGTGCCTTGATAAGTGCTTCATGGGGGGGTGTCCTCAGTGCTCAGAAGCATCCTGCCCAGCTTTGTCATTTTATCAGAGTGTAATCCAGGAAAACGTTCTTTTTAAGAAGCTTTTCTAATGCCAAAAACAGAGCATACTATAAGTGCATATATATATATATATATATATATATATATATATATATATATATATATGATAACAGTTGTAAAGAGACAGTAGTAGATTACCAACTGGTGCTCAACTTGTTACACCTGGCAGAATTGAACTGGCAAGTTGCTGAGTATGGGATACCCACCTGAGGATTGTTGGCAGCAGCAACAGGAGTAGGAGAAGCCATCAGGAGGCCGCTGGGAGGCTGTTTCGAGAAACTGTTGGAAGCTAATGATTCTCTTGGGCTATTCCATGGCACAACCTGTCATGCTGGCTTTCCTGATGAATTTGGCTGTTCTCATCCAAGGAGAAGCTCAAGACTTCATTATTGCTCAGAATGACTAGAGTTCAGAAACATCATACCACAAGGGGTGGAGAGATAGCTCAGTAGAATAAGCACTTGGCTGGCAAGAGCAAGGTCCTGAGTTCAATCCCAGGTACCAAAAAAAAAAAAAGAAGAAAAGAAAAGAAAAAAGAAAAAGAAAAAGGGCCAGCAAGATGGCTCAGCAG
Organism: Myocastor coypus; assembly: GCA_004027025.1. Lineage (NCBI taxonomy): Eukaryota > Metazoa > Chordata > Mammalia > Rodentia > Myocastoridae > Myocastor > Myocastor coypus. The sequence goes on from PVJA010007581.1 coordinate 48,898, forward strand.
TCTAAAGCATCTGATTAGAAAAGCTTAGGCAGCCATTGGGACCTCAGTTCGATCCCTTGCACCACATGCTGTGCCAGCCCCACCCCTAGAGTAGGCTGAGCTGGGATATATATTTATTTATTTATAGCAGTACAGTGTGACAATGTGTCATATCTAAATCTTGGAAGCAGCTCAAATGTCCATCAGTGGAAGAATGGATAAAGATGAGGTAATATTTTTACACAATGGAGTATCATTCAGCTATAAAAAGGATAAATTTGAGACTTTTATTGGTAAATAGATACAAATAGAGACCATACTCAAATGAAATAAATCAGATTTGCATGTGCAAACACCATATTTTCTCCATCGCGTAAAAAACAGAAAGAGAAAATAAATCTTAGAGGTAGAATAGATACAGGGAAAAGGGAATGAACTTGTTCAAAAGGAAAGAATTCCTTACTTGGGGAGAAGAACATGGAAGGGAGTGGGAGAAAGAGATATAACTGTGCATGTAAGTAGGATAGTTTGGACAACTATTCTGGGGGTTTCTGCTGGTATGTGGGTAGGAGCAATTGATGCTTGATTTGCTTTTTCCCCTTTTTTGAATTATATGACCTTTCATCTTCTTAATTTCTTATGTGTTTCTTTTTTTCTTTCTTCTTCCAATTTTGCATGCATGTATCTGATAATATGAACAACTAATTTGAAGACAGCGCTATCCATTACAACAACTACTGTGAAATTCATATTTTTAGTGAAATTTGATATCATTTAGTTTTTCTGTTTGAATGCTATTTTGTACTCTCTTTAACAAATACATATTAATAAAAAAAGAATGGCTACAGTTCACTTTGGGGGAGCTCTGGTCCTCCCCTTCAGCATTACCTCCTTGAGCATCCCTTCCTGGTCCTGGAGGGGAAGATAGTGCACAGCTCAGTCTCCTGAAGAAGTGCATCACATTGACTTTCCTGATGGGGACTCAGCTTTCCTCATCATGAGAGGTACTTAGGACCTCACCATTGCTTAGGATGGCTGGGGTACATTTTTGGAGACCTCTGATTCTTGCCTTGAGCATTACTTCCTGGCTCAAGTTCAGATCATTCAGCCCACTAACACAAATCATTCATCCCACTGGCATAAACTTTCATATCCTTGACCTCTGGGCTTTCCCAACACAGATCCATAAAGCAGGCCTAACTGAGACACTGTCATGGGCTCTAAGCCTCCAGTTGAAATTGTTAGAGGCATTGTTATGGGCTCTAGGTCTTCAACTAGACTTATGCAGGATGTTAGGAGCCAGGCTTTCATGTAGATTCTTTGGTTAGTATGTGGACAGATTTCCCATACTGTTTGTATATGGTTCTTTGGGTGATTCATTATAAAATAATCTTACAAAATATGGGTCTTGTAGTGTATCATTCCCCTTGCAAAATTCCAAAACAATGACATGGACAATGATAAGCCAATGTATTATCATTGGTTAAGTGCAAGGAAGACCACCAGCTTGGATGGTAACACATTATAACTGTAACAAGTATATAAGAAAACACTCTAAGAAGACATAACAGACCACTAACCTCTTAAGCAGTCTAGTGATTTAGTGATTCTAAGAAGGAAATTCTTCACTTGCATTAGTTTGTCTATAGTCAAATTTCTTACAGTAACTGCTATTTCTTCTGTACTGGCTGGATTACTTAAGAAAATGTTCTAAAAATTAACCAGAAATTTGCATAGGAAACTGTCACAGTCATCACTAGTTTTTCAGAGAAACTAATTAAAGTGATAAGAAATATGCTCTGAACTGTGTGAATACCACATGTTACCTGAAAACAAATATGAATGGATTTAGAAGAATGAAATGAAAGCTAGAAGAAAATGTGGATCAGATAATCAGATTATACAAATTGCATTACTGGAACTATGTAAAGAAATAAAAACCTGCCAGTTATTTCAACAAAGATAATTTAATTCAAAGGACTGTTAACAAAATAACTAAAACTGCAGAAAAAAAGGAACTGTTAAGGTTTCAAGGGTGGAGCAAATTTATGAAGAGACTATAAGCCCTAAGGCTGGCTGAGGAAAAGAAAGAGGCTGAAATGATCAGTATACAGATATTTGGAAGGGCTCTGTAGTGGTTTATGTCTAGGTGTTTACCAAAAGACTCCATGCCCATAGGCAGGGCTTTGGGGAATGGCTGGATCATCAGTGTGTGCTACTTGGTCTTGAGTGTGATAGCTGGATCCTTCTACTGATTGGTTTAGCCTTGATGTGGGGGTGGCAGAATAGAATTTCCTGAAGATGGAAGACCCACCCTGGCTTGCAGCCTGGATGGAATAAGAAGAGAATGCAGATGGAATCCTGCTGCTTCCTGTTTGTCATGCCATAAGCTGATTTTTCTCTGCCACTTCCCTCCACCTTGGGAGCAGCTATGGGCTGAAAGACTGTGAGCTAGAATAAATCTTTCCTCCTTTCACTTATTGATGTCAGCTATTTCAATGCCAATAGTAAGAAAGTAACTAAGCAGGTTTCTGTGTAACTTCTGGAAAGGAGACAATAGCCAGCTTTCACAGGTTGCTATAAATCTGAGGAAAAGGTAAATCCCTAGGGCTCTGGGCCTGATTGCTGGCAAGATGGCCACATACTCACTTGGGTCATATTCCTTGAGAACCAAAGGACTGTTCTAACAGTGTATCCCTCCTCATCCCTAGGGGCAGGGACCCATAGCCAGAGGGAGCTGAGGGACCCAGGTGGCAGACTACAAGACAGAGAGTGAAAGATCACCTCATAAATACATCCAACACTGGCACACACTATATATTGTTTATTGCCTATTAATTATAATATTAACAAATATATTATTTTATTTTTGTTGCTACAACAGAATATCAGAGACTAGATAATTTAAAATGAACAGAGTGGTACTTCAAGTTCAGGTGAAATACTGTGTTTAATAGCAGAAAGCTTCAGTTTTGCAAAATGAAAGGTCCTGGAAATGGGATAATGTGATGCTTATGCAGCAAAGTGAGTGTATTATGCTCACGAACCATACATCTAAATAGGGCAAGTCTGTGTGCATTTTACAACTAATATTTTAAAAAGAAGAATATACACAACACACAAAACACATCATAGGACACAGCCTTTCATTCGCCATTTTTCCTAATATTTAAAATAGTAATTGATAGTTTCCGGGCCTAGTATAAATTGCTAAATTATTATGATGGTCATTTAATATGGCTGAAGCCCGTAAAACAACAGCTGATCTTCCCAGAGACCACCTCCTCCTTCTTCTCCAGCCCAGCCCAGGGTGCAGTATCATTTCGCTTTTCCTGTGGCCACAGGGAAGACCCTGATAAGCTCCGCAGATATTTCTAAACATCCTCCTGTAACAAAAGTCCACAAAAGCCTCAGCTTTCTTTGTCTCAGGCCAAAGTATTTTCTCATCTGCCCTCAATCCTCTCTGTGTTTGGAGTTAATAAAGGCTTCTTTTATCTTTCCTATCTCTTTACTGTGCACCCAAGAAACCTATCAGGAATATTTTCCATAATTACCAACTACAATTTTAAATTCTGAAAATATAACTTAATTAAAAAGTTACATTTTAAAAACTTAAGCGATCTTTTCTCTCTCTTCTCACTAAGTATTTACTTTTCAAAGGCTTGCATATCACTGAAGGTCAATTTCAAATGCAACCTCATGCCTCACTGAGCAACCTGGAAGCTCTTCCACATGAGCTCTGGTGTAGGTAGCACACTCTTAAGACTAACCTACGACAGAACAGGGCTTGTATCTTGTTCATACAAAAGAATCTGAATTCAGAAGCAAGTACTACATTTTATCTGGCTCCCCACATCTAGGTTAGTGTTAAGTACTGAAACACATTTCTTAAAAACTAAAACTGTTACATCATCAAATGATATACATGCAAACTGGGATGCAAAGGTCTGCCAACAGTCCAGGAGCCAGGGCGGGGCATTTACTAAGACACAGAGCTTTGAAAAAAAAAAAAAAAAAAAAGAATGTCCAAGACTAACCAGAAAAGGCAATTGCCTTGGATGTAAAGCTTTGCCTCCTAAAGCAAAATGCATGATTTTTTTGTATATCTACTTTCAAAGTGTATTTGAAAAATGCACTTCCCAAAATAAAGTTGGCATAAATACCAGAGTAAAATAACAGGAAAGAATTATAATCAGAAATCCATTTCTGTTACAGTGATATTTACTACTCTTAATTCACACACCCTACATAAAAATTACCTAATTTTCCTTTCAGTATAATGATGAAATCAAGATTTTTGTCTGTGTATAGAGGGAGAGAAATAAATCCATAGTAAAGATGCTAATTAAAGCTTTCTACAGCTCACATTAGTATCATTGCCTGTATCAAGAGCACTGAATGTTCCACTTGAAATGACACCACATTTGCCCCGAGACCTCCCCATCCTACTCCTTCAGGCATCAACATGAAATTATAACTGGATGCTGCAGTCCAGGGTGATTTACTCTAATGACATTTGCACTAAGACATCATATGTGTTCATAATATGCTAATCTCTAAGCCTCCAGCAAAGGATTGTCGAGAGATGCTAATGACTACTTTATTTTACATATAAACTCATTCTGTAAAAAGCTATTTTGCCATCTCAGAGGGCCAGCAGGAGCAACGGTCCTCTGCTCTGTAGCACATCAGAATTTAGGAGCAGTCAGTCAGGGATTCGTTGGCCACTCAGGTGTCCATTTATCAGGTACCACATGAGGAAGAAGAAGGAGGAGGGGGAGGAGGACAAGGAGGAGGAGGAAGAGGAGGTGGAGGAGGAAGAAGAGGAGAAGGGCCATTGTTTCCTTAAGTGCTGCAAATACAAAAGAGAATAAGATTATTTTCAAGTGATTTAGAACCAATAGGGAAGTAAAGTGCTGTGGGAGTGGAAAGTAGAGGACAGCTGATTCACTGAGGAGATCAAGGGCAGCACCATGAGGAAGGGACATCTGTCTTGAGTTTAAAGAACAAAAATGTTAACAAGTGAGGCAAGATGGAATGGAGAAAGAGGAGCATCCTGCAGTGAGTTAAACATGATGTGTATACATTTTCCTTGAACTTTCCTAACACAGTTCTTCTAACTGAGTAGCATAAGCAATGTACATGTATTACCTGGTGGATCTCTAGGCTAGACATGTGAGAGCAAGGCAATAGGTATGCCTGGCTGGTTTCGGGGGATTTAGGATGGATCAGCTTTCTGCCTGTAGAGGTTTTCTGGCAATCTTTGAAAGCTATTGGCTGGTAGGTGCACCATTTCGATTTCTGTCTTCACTTTCACTTGGCATCTTGCTGTGTGCATATTTGTGGCAAAATATCTACTTGTAATAAGGGCACCCATCATGTAAAGTAAGAAACTCACACCTGATTTTACATAGCTATTTCTAAATGAGCCAGACAAGATCATATTCCAAGGCTGTGAGGTTTAAAACTTGAACACATGAATCAGGGGCCACACTCAATTCAACCTACAATTTGGAGTATAAGTGTATGAGTGTGGTACATAAATGCATGGGGAGATATTTTTCACAAAGAAATAGCAGAATAGATGTCACTGGACACCTTGCTTGGGTCTTTGCTTTTAATAATAATTAAAATTATTGGAAATTGTCCATCTTGGTGTCTTCAGTCTTGAAAGAGATGAGATTCTATAAATTGAAGGCCAATCAAGTTTGTCTGCTGATTTTTAGACAGATATTTATTAAATGAGTTAAATATTTGTAGACCCAAGAAGAGAGTTGACCCAAATTTCACAACAAACTTTCAAATATGCAAGTCAACCTTTTATTTGCTTTTAGCAATTTATTGAGCACCAGTAGGCCCAAGTGGAAAGTTGAAATTTGTAGCAAAAATGGTCTTTAAGTCATTGGTATCTCAAATGAAAACACAACTACAAAATATTTTTAATGTGCAGCGGGCAAAGCCCAGGATTCTGCCTATTTTCCTATCCCTATACTGATCTCTAACAATGTTAGTGTTCTCGTACAAAAAAAAAAAAAAAAGGCTGTTTTCACCTACTTCAGAGAAAAGAAGGTCCCTGTTTACCTCTGGTGCATGTCTATCTACACTTCGTTGGTTTTCAGGCTTTGACATTTTTCCAAACTTTCACCAATAGTCTGAACATCAGGTCTTGACACCATATGTGGAGCTATTGCATTCTCTTGAGCTAAAGTTTGAAACCACAAGCCTATGAGAATCTTCTCTAGAGCTAATGATCAAGAAAGTAAAGAAAAATTACATCTCCTTTGCTTCTCAAGTAGGCCGCAAAAAGCCTATCACCTGTCTCAAGCTTGCTAATGACTAGCATTCTGCTTAATTTTCTGGTTGCATCACAGGGATATAGAGAATGAGCCTGCAGCTACTCAGTGGGTAGCGAAAAGCAGGATAAGGATAGAGTTTAGTACCTTTGTCTTTATTTTTCCTTATCTCTTTATTACTTTAAATGTCTAGCTTATTCAGATTCCAGCTCAGATCTTCAAATAGGTGTATTAATAATTTAAGGAGTGTCTACCCAGTGACCATATAAGGTCACTTATAATTGATACTAATTAGTATTAATCTTATATGAACTATCTCAACCCCTTTCAAGATTGAAACAAACTTTGGCAGATCCAATTGTCAGCTTTTACAGTGTATTGTAGCAGTTCCTCTGGAGCTGCACCTAGAAATGTCCAATCCTAAAGCTGCAGTCATCTGAGATTCCAGGGAAACTAGAGCCTAATAGATCACCTCATAATAAAGTTAGCCTCTGTACACGTTGATCAATTGTGCCAACTTGAGTTTAGATGCTTAACTAAATCGCCTCAGCAATTCCACACCCTAGGGTATAGAGGAGCCACTCTGGGGGTGGATCATAACTTAAAGGATATAAAAGAGAAATGACAAAGGATGGAGTGTTCCATTTTCTTCAGAGGAGCTCCAGTCTGCCTTCAGCTTGGATTTTGTCTCTGAGCTTCCAGAGCAGACTTCTGCTTGGACCCTTCAGTCTTCTGGTATAGACTCATCAGCCTTCTGTCACATACTCATCAGCCTTCTGATATGAACCTGCATGGAACACTGCAGTGAGCTCCAGACCTTGGACTGAAACCTTCAGTTTCCAGTGTGAGGACACCCACTGCAGGCTTCCTCATTCCACCCTGTGGCTGACTCTCATAAGCCAATCTTATAATTTCCTAGGCACTTGTACATCTTGCATTATATCTGTTCCTCTAGTAAAACCAAGACTGACACAAACACTTAAACAGGAACAATAATTTCATGGGGACCAGATTGTCCCTCCTGGTAGAAGGACATCATCAAAACCATAGCATAGAAGCTATCCTGAGATAATGATCTAGTAGACCTGGTTTGATGAGGATTACCTCTCCTGCCAGCTCTGCCAACTCTCCAGCTTTGCAAAGCCACAACCTTTGCCTTTGCTCCCTTTTTGCAAGACTCAAACCTTCTATCAGCTCTGCAAATGTATCTTGAACCTCTGTGCCTGTCCTCCCAGTGTAGCTAAATTGGTTAAACTCTTTAGTCTTCACTACTGGGAGTCTCTTTGATTGATGTTTTCAGATGAGTATTTAGGCCTGGTCTAGTTGAGATCTTCTGAGTTGAGAGTTTTATTCTAACATTCTTTCAAGCATATCTATAATTTGAAGAATTACACAGAGAAAAGTGAAGTCTAGCATTCGAAGAGACTATAGAGCCATGCTGAAGAGTAACACAAGTTGAAACACATCAAAAAAACACTGACCAATGACAATGAGATTTAAAAAAAATATATTGTGAGCTCAAAAGAAGGAAAGTGCTGTATCAAACTAAGCTTACATGCTTTTTATAACATTGTGATGACAGACACCATAACATGACAATGTACTTTATAAGTTTGCAAAAGTGAGAGGGAATAGTGTAAAAAACTCTGGTCTGAGGTAAATACGAAGAAAATAGCACATACACCAAGGTAAGACTTAATTTAAGCCCTGCAGCTGGTTAAGCTCAGTAAAATAAAAACAAATACAGGAAACGGGATTAAAAAATAGAAGAAGAATGAGCAGATAAGGACTTTTCCTTCCATAAAATAAAGCTTCTTAGAGTATTTTAAGTTAGCTGACAGCTCCTTCCTACCTCCTAGCTGGGACTGGAGGAACTTGGAAAGGAAAGGAAACCATTCCTCTGAAGTTAGCCAGCTGACTAACTGATTTTCTTTAGACTCTAAATTATAAATCCTAAACCCGAATTGGTTATTCTAAACTCACAGAGTCATCTGTGTGAAACAAGATTCCGTGCTCTGCTTGCCTGAATAGAACCAAAACAAAGGAAACATCCAGAAATCTCACTTTAGGCGCCTTTTCTTGGCAGACTACTTTTTTCTTATTTGCAATAAACAGTGTCCTCACTTTCTTCTTGTGTCTTGGATTTCACTCTGCAGCTTTGGGAGACAGTGAGCTGTGGTGGCTGAGGTCTGAACATGGTCAACTGTTTCAGAGGTTGTAGTATCTTCAAATGATACTTCAAGAGATTTTTTATCTTACAGTGACAATAATTAAAAAATAATAATTTTAGCAGTATTGGCAGTTAGTTAGTACACACGCATTCTGCCTGGTTTTCTCACATCACTGAGCACCCATTTCCTTATTTGTGGAGGTGAACAATTACAGTATTTCCTAAATTCATTCTCTATGAAGTAGAGAGAGGCTGGGTGTTAAATCAACTAATGGCATCTTGGAACAGCCAGCTGAACTGAATCAGCATGGTCCTGAGTGTGGAAGGCCCACCTGAGGACTGTTGCCAACAGCATAACAGGAGAACTGGAGGGGACAGTGATGCACTGTTGATTCTCCCGGAGAAGCTTGTCGTGCTGATTTTCCTGAACTCAGCTGTTCTGACCATTGGAGGATCTCAGATTCTCACCTGCTGAGAATGGCTCTGATTCTCTTTGGAGCAGCTCTGGTCCTTACCTAAGCATCATGTCCTGGCTCCAGTGCACATCCCTCAGCATAGCACAGATCCTTAATCTCACTGGCACAGACTTTCTAGCTTCCACCACTGACTTTGGGCCTTCCAGATGCAAAATCTTCATACAGCCTTGCCCCTGCAATATTGTTGTGGGCTCTAGGCCTTTAGCTGCACTCATGGAGTACATTACCATGGAATCCAGGCCCTCAGATGAGTTTTTTGGATCTCTCATGCATGAACAGATCTATTGCATTCCTCATTTGACATTTTCGGTGAATATTATGAAAGAATACTATAAATTATGTGTCCTGTACTAAGTTTACTCCTTTGTAATTCTTGACTACAACAGGCCACACTGAATGGTTCCTAAATGCGTAAACTAGCAATACTTCGAGTTTATAAATTTTTTGGCTATTAGACAAAGTGTTGACCATAAGCACTTGGTAAAGTAATGTCCTAAAGGATAGAAATCCACACTGATTCCAGGTTAGCATGAAAAGTCTGACAGAAGTCCCTCTGGGATGGCATGTTCCTGCTTTTCCCACCATCTTCCCTATTTCTCATTCATGCATTCACCTATTACCTCATAGTGAACTCATTACAGTATTATAGGCCCATTGCTTGGCTCCTTTGACCTTTTTTTTTCCAGGTGGTCTTTGTAAATGGCTTGATTTTAATGTTTCCTTTTCTTCTGATGTCTTGGGCAAGTTCTGTGAGAATCACAGTGATTGATATTTGCATACCTACTGTTTTTTAGTTCTTTCAGATGTTCCTCCTAATAAGACGATAAACTTTCCCCAAGCAATTACTAATAATGTCATGGATTTCTAACTGTACTAGGCACAATGATAAATGCATCGGTGATACTTAATAAAATATGCAAGGCGTGGAAGATTTTACAAGTTTTATGTTTCTTCTGTAAAATTAGGCTAACCTATCTTTATGATCCACAGACATTGGCCACCAGAAAATAGAACATGGAGAATTACTTGGAAAAAATAGAAATTCCATACTTTTTCATAATTATAATAGATGATTCTGAAATGCGCATGTAAAATCTATAACATGCATTGTTGTATGTTATCCTGTTTCTGTCCTTTTCTATTTGATTTTGCTTCTCTTTTTACTCTTAAAACTAAAATAAATTATAAAAAAGGTAAACACAAAGACAGAATGGATTGAAGGGAAGATAGGAGAATGGGCAAAAAAAGAGAATTGAGTTAAAAATTTCCTATAATGAATGTGATTATTATGTACACTAAAATGTTCCAATAAACTTTGTTAATTGAAAAATGAAATGCTGATTTACTGATAGGCATTTAAGGCAAACTTTGACCTTAAACCAAGAGAATTACAATAGACAGTAAGAAATGACAGGAGATGATATAAAATACACAGACAATAGCTACATGTTTATAAAAATCGTAGTCCAACATTGAGAGACTGAGAGTTATTTTATTTGGATAAATGAATCCATTTCTTTTTTGGACCCCTTCTGAATTATTCTTAAGTTATTTAATGAAATTCAGAAGGAAAATTTATTTCTGCTTAAACCTCAGATTAACATCATTTGGACAGTATGGAATGTACTTAGATATTTCATTAAAAGTTGCCAATTTCTTTGGGAAATTTTCTCTGAAGATTACCTTAGTGCTTCTACATCTTCTTCTTATGCTAGATAACATCAAGTGTTAATTTTTCAGGTTGATGTAGTGCATTAAGATTGGATATAATGTCTTTGGGAGAACATTTATTTTTATTAACTTTCTAAAAATGATTTTAATCTATTCAGGAAATGTCAAGAATTTAGCTCATAAAAGTGCTGAATGTTAGTTTTGTAATCTAACAAATTCATTTTATGATGAAGAAAAATATGATAAAAATGAAAATATGCAGCCCATGATAATTTCCTTTAAAAACTTTGCATATTTACAAAAGAATAAAAATGAAAGGAAACAAATAAGTTAATTGCTGAAGAGCCTCTAATTCTTGACAGCCCTTGTCCACTCATTCAAAGGTTCCTTCAACATTCCTGACTTGCTTTCAAGTACTTCTACCACTTAAGATAAAAGCTATTTTAATTTTTTATTTCCTTCTAGTCAATTTTATCAACAGTTTCCATCTCTTCGGGGCTTACAACTCCACATATTATCTTCGCTCCAAACATACTTTTTCTTTCAGAAAATATAAAAATACATAAGAACAATAAATGCAGTGCCTTTGGTGGGATACAGTAGTATCACTGATAATAGAACTCTGATCTCGAGATTAGAAGTCCAGTCAAAGTCAAGTTCTGCTACTTACTGTCTCTATGAACTCAGTCTTCTGAACCTCAGTTCCCCTTCAAAGAATGTTAACTTTTCAGAATTTCCTGAATAATAACAAGTATTCAACCATAGTTTAAGCATGAGTGAATGAATAATCTCACAGCATCAGGGCTAACATAGAAAAGGAAGACTGGGAAACCACTTGCTTCATGTTTCCCAGGTCAAATTCTTCCTTTCATTTAAAATCTAACCAAAACCCATCCCATTTATCTGCCATAGGCACTTAGTAAACAATATATATGATTAAAGTGGTGATGGTGAATTGATTGGCTCAAAGCATATATTCTGAGCAATGGATTTTGACAAAGAAACAGTAGTAAATAATCTGTAACTCACTTAGAAACAGATGTGATGTCTCTAGCCAGCCTTTAACATAATTCGTACTACCATAATTACTACTTTGCAAATACTACATTGCCATAGAAACATTCGCTGCAAATACATATTTATAGATTTTATTAATGGCATATGTTGGCTCTGAAGTAGTGTTATTGTGAGCTTTGACAATGAAAAGTGGTAAGAAATGTGATTCTGCTACCATAGTTACCCCTCGGAGCTAAATGGCTTTAAGATACAATAAGAAATTTCCTCAGTCTTCTGTATTTCAAGGTGAGTAGAACTGAACATCCTTAGATACACTTATTAAAAAGTAAAGGAACTGACTAAATAAAGAGCCAATTGAATTAAAGAGTCAAAAACAACCATATTGAACAAAATAGAAAAATAATTTGATGTATCTTTGTCTTTTCCTGCTTCCCTGGTATAAGAAGGTTTTATCTGTGCACCGAAGCCCTTGATTCTTTTTCTCTGCTCTGGATATCACTGCCTGAAATAATTGTCGCTGTGAAGGTTGCATACATACTTATGTTGAATTTTCAACTTCAATAAAAAAGCACTTTCAGTAAGTAGCATTTTTTTCCATCTCATTTACTCTAAGTAAGTCTAATTTCCTCATCCACGAAGCGAGAATGAGAATACTTACCTTACAAGGTTTTCATTTCACAAAGAAGATACTATAAATGCTAAAGAAAGAAATCTTGATATTAAAATGCACTGCATAAATGCTATCTTAGCTCCTTTTATCATTGCCAGGACAAAATACTCAATACCACAAGCTAAAGGAGGAAAGATTTCTTCCAGCTTACAGTCTGCAGAGATTCCGGTCCACAACCAGCTGGCTCCAAGGCAGAACAGCATGACACAGGAGCATCACCAAGGAGAAACAGTTTTTGATGTGACAGGCAGAAGGCGATGAGCAGCAAACACCCAGCCTGCCTTTCCCTTGCACCCTATCCAGCCGGCCAGCCTTTTGCCACCCACAACAAGGCTAATTCCATCTGAGGACTAATTTAGTACCATCCACCTTTACCCCGTATCACATGCCTTACATTCAGCCAGCTCCCCACCTACAAGTGCAGGAGGTTTTGGAGTGAGGGACATCCAGACACAAACCATGATAAATGCCATTATGGTCTTCTGTGATGGCCCAAAACCTCACGCAAGTACTAGGCAAGTCCTCTATCACTGAAGTACAGCATCAACATACAGTTCTAAGTTTTATTCATTAAGAAAAACTGGTTATGACAGTTCTTCAGCTCAACGTTTTAAAAAATATAGAGTTTTTCTTCATATATCTATAGTTGAACATAGCCTGTTCACAGAGGCTTAATCTCAGTTACAGAGCTGGAGAAGGAACACTGCCTGTAGAAAATGGCTTTTATTTGACTACTTTGTGGACTTCCTTTGCTCTCTAACCAGAAACAAAATCACATGAAATCTCTGGAATTAATACACATGATTTTTACTGGGGAATCTGAGAAAAATGATATCAATTCACACACCTTTAACTAGTAAAGAAGAAAAAGGAACAAAATTTTTATTTGAATTTTTCTTCTTAGAAATGATAAACCAAAACAAACATTTTTAAATAAGTAAAGAAGACAGCCTGTTTTATTGGTAACACTGAATGGCTGAGTTCTGACTCAAACAGTAACAGCATTTCCTATTTTATTTATCTCTTTATGAATTTATCCTCATTACTACACTATGTAATAATCCAAAGCTTTACAATAGATTACCATTTTTGAAATGTTTCCTAGTGTATCATCCCTTACCTGTGAAGGAGTTAGTTATCAGGTTTGTTGCCCCAAGGAAGTGAAGCAAATGAACCGTCTAGAAGTAAGAGCTTCACAAAGTAGAGAAAATGATGACGTAGAATGGGGAGTGAAGATTTTACCAGGCCACTGTGCAGAGGAGAGAAGAGGGCTGGAAACCATAAGGGATGAAAGTCTCAGGAAAATTACATCTCAACCTGGCTGATTCTGATCTTAGGAATGACAACAGAAGAAAAAAAGACAAGACGAGACACCGCACTAATACAAAAAAGGCAACAAAACCAAGGGAGACCTGTAGCCCATTTCCTATTCAGAAACTTCTACCAAGGCACACTTACCATAACAGGGCCAACATTACCGAATAAAATGGCAGTGTGGAAGAGAGAAAGCAGGAGTGTCAAAGTACCTTTATGCCCTCTTTAGCTTTTATTTGACAGATCTGCCTATCAGAAATTATAAAGAAGTAGCTGAGCATTGAGACATAAACTGAGCTGTCAAAGAACTACTGAGGGATGGGCAAGTAAAGACTCCTACATAGTCAGGAACAGGATAAGGTACAAAAGTAAAATTCTAGAGCCCTGCCTGGTAAGCCCTGTCTAGTTCAGCAGAGACTATGGGGTGCACATCCTGTTAGGACGTGAATGGAAAATTCCACTAGGGCTAGGAATATATAGCTCAGGGGCATAAGGGCCTGCCTGGCAAGTACAAGGTCCCAAGTTCAATCCCTGTAATGAAATATAATAATAATAATGATAATAATAATAATAAAGAAATATTCCACTAAAATTCCAGAGATTTGCAAGGTTGAGACGACAAACAAGTGAACACAAATCCCACAGGTGATAGTTTGGTGCTGTGTAGAAATACTCATCTAGCCCAAAATAAATGCATTTATAGGTTTTTGAGTATTGGGAAATTTTAGATGTTGTGGTCTCTTTTCTCACAAGTACATTTATACAGCGATGACAGAGTTCTCATTTTTACCTAGAAAATAATCAATTCCCAAATGTTGATAATACTGGGATTTGATGGTACAAATTGAGTTAGAGAGTTTTTCAGAAAAGTTTACAATTTGGGAGCAGATCATCCGAGCAAGCTTTCCTAGGGGAGACCCTTGTCCGCCAGATGCCCAGCCTAGGACCACGTTTCCCATGCTAGCATCTTTGTGACTGCCTCTCTCCTCTCCAGTTTAAAATGCCAAGTCCACAGGAGCAGGAGTTACATTAAGTGAGGCAAAATGAATTGCCCTAGACTTGTTGTGATTAGTTAGAAAATACAATGAGATCGCATGAAGCACCTTTTTATTCCAGGACCCTAAGTCATTTCTTATCATGGACATATGCTAATACACATTGAACATCAAGTAATTAATGTTCATTTGGAACCTAGCTCTGGAATTTTAATTCTTTAAAGCCCCTCTTAAGCCATCCTTCCCCCAGATAACCACATTCTCAAAATGTTCCAATGTCACCTTAAAAGATCATGTTTTATACATTCCATATTGACATTATAATAGAGTAGCTGAATCATTTGAGGATTTTTTCCCCATTGGATAATTGCCCCATTGCTTTTAAAAATAATGACTCTCAATTATTCCACTGTGCGATGTGCTCATTTTATTACATTATCTAAATTCATGTAGATATTATGAGCCTTTATGTAGCCTCTGGTAAAGACACAAAATGTTCCTATTTTTCTCAGTTATGCTTTTTTGTTCTATTGCACATATAATGACATTTTCATTCATTCTCTTATTAACTCCAAAGTAAACATCGTTGTATTGCTTTTATTTGTCATACAACTGCCATTTTTCTTAGTCCACCAAGGGTAAGGGCAGCTAATTAATGTGCAGAGTATTTGACCACTTACTTGTTTACTGTGTGTCACTCACTGTGTTTCCATCTGGCTTTTCGTGATGAGAACACAGGCTCGGAAAGTTAACTAAGTTGCCCGTGACAACACAGCAGTAAGCAGTAAGAAGACAAGTCAGGCTTATTTCACTGCTCATCTGGCTTCATTTTCACACTAAATCACTCTATTCTCTTTTTCTCTTTGCTCTTTCTCCTGGTTCACAGAGCTCTATTCAAAGAGCACAAGCGCTGAAATCAGGAGTTAGGTCTATGCTAGACTGGTGAGATGAGCTTTAGGAGGCTTAGATTCAATAGCCTCCAACATTACAAGCTTCACTGGTGGCCCACTGCAATTGCAGAACATTTGACTGTGTATGCATCTGCTTCCTCTTAGTCCAAAGAGAAGTCCAAAGAGAAGAATTTTCTTTTCCTTTCTTCTTCTTTTTTTTTTCTTCTTAGCAACATCAATAGGGAGGTGGGTCATGCCCACACACTCTACTCTGTAGAACTATTGTGAGGTCAATATGCAATATGTCAACTTTTAAAAAAAGAAAGGGAAAAGAAAAAAAGTAATGTTGATTGAATGTGTTAATGTTTAATTGTTTGATCAATCTTATATACCTATATCTATTAACCTAAACTGATCTGATGATGAAAATATGTAATATAACCATTGTTAAATTTAAACAAAAAAAAAATAAAATTAAATTGAAAAAAAGGGAGTTAGCTCTAGGTTCAAACCTTATTTGCTTTGCAGATTCCATTTCTACAGTAGTGATACATCAGTCTGACTCATTAACACTATTTTTGATGGCAAGGCCCAAATTTTGATGGCTTAAAGATATACTAAAACTGTATTTGCCACCACCATAGAGCAACTCGAACAGGGCAGCTCTTCTCTTGCAACGTGCTATAATTTTGATCTTAAAATGTCTCTCAAAGGCACAACCATGTACATCTTGGTGTCAAGCCTATAGTGCTATGAGGAGATGGTGGAACCATTAGGTATTGGGTCTGGTAGAAGGAAGTTAGTGTCATTGAGGAGTGCTGTCTTGGAAGGGACATTGTTACCCTAGCCATGCTGCCTCTCTCTTTGTTTTCCAGTTGCCATGAGACAAACAGTCCTCTTCCAACCTTACTCCCTTCATGATTACTGTACCAAAAGAAGCCCAAAGTGACAAAGTTCATGACATTTGATAGAAAACTCTTAAGGTGTCAGCCCAAATAACTCCTTTCTTAATAAGTTAATTCTTTCAGATACTTTGTACTAGCCACTGGAAGCTGGCCAGCCCAGTAGCATGAAGATTCAGGCTGTCTTGGCTAAAACATTCTTTCTCATCATCTGGCTGGTAAATGGGAAAAGGGAAGGGTGGAAAGCACTGATACTTTAAGAGCTAGTCACTCTTCATCACAGAGCATGTCTAAACCAACTGCAAGAGAAGACAAAACAAAGTAAATGAGCACATGTGTATCAGGGAGAGTTGATAGTTTCTGAACACTGGAAAAGTTTTTGTTGGTTTGTTTGTTTGTTTTTTTAAAATCTGTGTTAGTGTAAAAAAAATAAATAAATAAATAAATAAATAAAATCTGTGTTAGTGTAATTTCTTGAGCTGTTTTCACTATTTCTTTTTCTGAAATAGTTTTTGTTGTTGTTTTAAATAGGGACCACCAAGTTATAAAGATGTATGGGGTTTTTTTCCATTTTATGAACTCTTATTTTGTGATTTATTTATATACTGGGTTTCTTTTTTTTTAATTATACACATTATTTTTATCTTGTTTCAGAACTTTTGTTTGTTTATTTATTTTATTTTTATGGCCGGCTCAGCCTGCCCTGAGGGCAGGGCTGGCACAGCATGTGGTGCCAGGGATCTAACTGCGGTCCCTGCAACTGCCTAAGCTTTCCTAAGCAGGCGCTTAAGACCACTGAGCCATCCTGCCAGGCCCTATATTGGGTTTCTTATACAAGGGAAATCCATTTGGAATCTAGTAATAATCAGTCCTTCTTCTCTTTGAAGGGCTTTTATGTTAAGATGTGTGTTTTTACCTGATAGCTGTGCCTCAGAAAAACTGTCTAGTCAAGAAAGGTTATTTGATGGCTTAGATTAGTTTTTAAAATTAAATTAAATTAATTAAATTAATCCTTGATAAAAGTTATTTTTCAGGAGTTATTAGTCTTTGACCACTAGTTTGATGCCATCTTCATTTTAGGTGACCTGTTCCACCAGCAGGCCTGTCACTCTCCATGACTAACAATGCAAGTGCTTATAATGGAATAAACTACTTTTCTACTTAAGAGAAAAATCTATCTGCTGGAACAGAAATGCCAACTTTTACAAAGTAAAGAGAAGCACTACGCCTTCTGTGTTGTATGCATTTATCACATGATTTTACTATAATATTAAATAACTAGATATATAGTCCCTCAGTGGAGACAGAAAACTACCTTCTTTGGATTAGTGAGTAGAGAATTGAAAGATGAGAGTAGATCTTCCAAATAAAACTTCAACAAAGATATTCAGAGAAAAATACATTTTTAAAGAATTATTCACATGAGATTTTACTTTCACTATATGCTATAAATTGATTACTTGGAAAATAATTTAATTAGACCCAAATCGCACCACTGGGAGCTGAGGCTGCGCACCCGCGGCAGGTAAGCTCCCTGCGCCCCTCTGCCCCGCCTCTGCGTTCCCGTGAATAACTTCCTGTTCCAGCCCAGACCCAAATCGCACCACTGGGAGCTGAGCCCATGCGCCGGCAGGGTCAGGATCCTTGGCCTGTGTTCCCTTTCCCCGCCCCCCCCCTTTTTTTGAACCCCTCCAGCCCAAGCTCCAGCACTGAACCCATCAAATAGCCCGTTTGGCAACCGTTCCGGTACACCAGCCTACCAGGACTACTCAATCCCAAAGCTCCACCTCCACCTACAGACCACATCTGCCAGGATTCACAAAAGCTAGCAGCCAGAGCCCCAACACAAGAGTCAGGAACCTCTGTGGAAGAACCACCTTGGAGTCTCCAGACCAAATGCCCATAGACACAGCATAATACCACCAAAGTGCAGAGATCGCTTCCATACAAAATGATAAAAAACAAGGAGCAGGAGGCAATCTCAGGACCCGTACCCACCCAAACCAAATACAGAAGACACTATCATGAAAGAAAATTAGAATTATACAGATGAAACCTCTGAATTGGTAGCATCTGAGGAAGACACACAAGTGCAGAAACTTGTAGAGCAACTGAGATCAGAGGTAACATCTGAAGTAAAAAAAAATACATGAAGTGGAAAAACGGCTGGAGAAATGTATAGAGGACATCAGAGCAGAAATAATATCTAAAGTTGACAAAGACATGCCTAAATCAATACCATCCCAAGTAGGGGAACAACTACACAAAAGTAGAAAGGAGAACAGAACAGAAATAATCTCTGTATTAGAGACAAAAAGGATAACCATAAAGACAGACTTCAATACTATTAAAGAAGACATCGATAAAAAATTAGAGGAGAATAGAAAAATGATGGACTCCCTGACAGAGCAATATAGGAAAGACATAGATCGCATGAAACAGTTTCAAAGAGATATACAAGAAAATAAAACCTCGATCACAAGTTGGCAGAGCTGAATTAACGAAAATGAAGATAGACTTTCCAACCTTGAAGACACAGTTGCAGCCAGTGAAAGAGTAAGAAAGGATCTTTTAAAAACAACCAGAATGCAGGAAAAA
>PVJA010007582.1:0-44042 GCA_004027025.1 Myocastor coypus
AGATAATCAATCTTATAATAAGGAAAATGACAATGCCAGCTACGGACAAAGCCTCAAAATCATTTCCCCTGACTCTTCTGAACTTTCTTCTCTTCATCATTCACAGATGCATTTGGCTGCCAGATACAAAGACTCTGAGCACAATGGCTTAAATAATTGGATATTTATTTTTCTTGTACATTAAGAAATGAAGAAAAAAGGAGTCCGGGGTCACCAGAGACCCACCCTATTCCTATTTTGCTGACTTTAGTTTATTGGTCATTAGGTGACTGCTATAATTATTGCATACATGTTCTAGGCAGGAAAAAAGGGGCCAAGTGAAGAGCTAAGTCTATAAATTTTCATGCGCAAGATACAAGGTTCCCCTGAAGATTTCTGTTGACCTCTTGTTGGTAGAAACTAGATCAGATGGCACCCCCTACCTGCAAGGGAAGCTGGCAAGAAGAAGGCAAGGGTAAACGGTAGGGGAATGGGTGTCAGTTAGAATGTTCTCAAGCCCCACTCCATACCTAGAGAATTAGAAATACTATGGGGTGGATCTATGCTATAACAAATTCTCCAGGGAGTTCTGATACAGCTGTAGTTGAAGAATCATAGTCATAATTATGGTACAATATTATCCTGGACTTGAATTTTTTTTAGGAAAGGGCATACAGGGTGTTCAGGGTCTCTACTAGATCAGACTCATAGTGATTTGCCTGTTTACAGCCTCCCAAGAGCTGGGATTAGAGTCACTGGCCACCACACCCAGTCTCTCTGGACTAGAATTTGTATTTCTCATATTTAGCATCGTACAAAATTTGTTACTTGCTAGCAAAGAGCCCTTCATTTTTTGATCCATAAAATAAGTTGGGCATGGTGGCACATGACTGTAACCCCAGCACCTGAAGGCTGAGGCAGAAGGATCATATATACCAGGTTAGCTTGAACTATATAGCAAGATCTTTTCACTAAATAAATGAAGACTTGAGGTTCAGTTACCCTTAAATGCCAGATTTTACCACTCATGTTGGCAAAAGACAAGTTTAATACCATGCCACATAGGCAAAAACATGGGAATGTGGTACTAATGGAACTGTGACATTACACAACCTCTCTAGAGGACAATTAGACTATAGGGATGAAAATTAAAGTCACACTTTTAACCTAACAATCTATTCCTAGAAATATATTCTACAGGGTTATTTATTATAACATTGGAATTCTAGACAAAGGAAAAATAGCCTAAGTGTCTATTGGTGCTGAGTACACTAAATACATACTGTGTGTCTATATAATGAACAGAGAGGTGGCCATTACAATGGGTCAAACAGGAAGCCAAACCATAAAAAGTAAGGCAGTTTTACATGCACTGGTATGGAACACTTCCCAAGTATATTATTAGGTTAAAAAACCAAATGAAGACAGTGTGGGAAGAGTTCTACCTAAAATAGAATATATTTCCACACACAGAATAGCTCTGTAAAACTGCAGAAGACCACTGATACCAATAAGCACTGTGCATAGGGCAAATGCACGACTTGTGGTAGGCATAAAAGGACTTTCTAACTTCCACTAACATTCTTCTTTAATTTTTATCATGTTTATATATTATCTTTAAATAAAATGTTTTTTTTTTTTTCAGCAGGATCTCTAGGGTTGAGGCTAGTGAGCTGTCCACAATATAATAAGAAGTTGGAGGTTACCCGTGCAATACAGTGTTTGTTAAAATAATAAATAAAGACAGGGATTGTGGTAGAATGTGCTGTGAGCAGAACTTATCTCGGTGGCAATGGATAGCGGGTGGGTCAGAGAGGTTTATTGTCCTTTTAAAATCTCAACTGAACTTTGATTTAAGATTTCATCTATTACAACAAAAGAGCATCATTTAAGAAAACGTTTTAAGTTGTCTTAATACAATGAATTAGAAATGCCTGGGTACAAGTGGGAGGGCCGTGTATTTTCTTTATTACCCTCTAGCTGGATTATCTGGTACACCCTGCAATGAGCTCAAAGGCACAAAGGAATAGTCTCCCGTGGTTGGTATCATTTTCCCCGCATCATCTCCTTCCCAGATACGTGCTCTCCGGGCTTCATGCTTTCTGGTCTGGAA
The DNA here is from genome assembly GCA_004027025.1 of Myocastor coypus. Taxonomy (NCBI): domain Eukaryota; kingdom Metazoa; phylum Chordata; class Mammalia; order Rodentia; family Myocastoridae; genus Myocastor; species Myocastor coypus. Next base: position 2,093 of record PVJA010007582.1, read on the forward strand.
ATGCAACCCTGTGTGTACTTATTTCAAGACACAGTCGCATTTCACTCCACTCTACATTTAAAAATAGCCGAGCCCACCCTCACCGTGAGCATGCTCTGCACAGCACTTCCTGTCTCCCCGTCAGGAGGCCTCAGCAGAGGCTGTAGTTAGCGGCAGCCAGGGGTGCAAGGCAGGCCACAGCGGAGCTTGAGGAGAAAGGGAAAACCAGTAATAGATGGGTCCGGCGCTTTTGTAAAAGACTGATAATCTTCTTGTCATGACTTTTCCCACTGATTTTGATTTTTTAGATTTTTGCATTTCTACCTTAATGAGTTTCCAGTGCTCTCTTAAACTTCACACCCAAAGCAAAGTCTTCACCTCACTGAAGCCCAGGACAAGACAAACTGAATAGGGATGCTAGAATGACCTCATGCCTGGAACCCAGAAATCGTTGCAGAGCTGAATATACAGCGAAGGTTCACTGAGGTGACTTTAAACATCCCTGTCTAACCAACTACAGCGTGAGCTCTGCTTCAGCTGTTTCAGCGTGGGACTCACCTCATCTCTAGGCTCCAAGAGCACTGGGATTCCAGCGGGTGTGGAGGAGCCCAGGGCTAACATCGGCCCAGCAATCAAAGTAGAGAAGGAGGTCGCACAGCGTCAGTGCCAGCCAGCACCGGCCCACAGCTCCGGAGCACCTCGCGGGCCCACACAGGCCCCCTGGATGGCCTGAGGTCAAACGCCAGTTGTCAGTTACGTTCTGAAAGACCAAGGCGGGCCTTAAGGACTTCAAGCTGTGCACCACACCAAGGTCCCTCCGACAAATGCAACCTGACCCAACGGTAACAGGGCTGACCCTATCCAAGTTGCTGCAATCTGAGGGCTGAAAATCAAATCTCCACACAGCACACCATAAAACGTCTATTATTCTTCAGCCTGGCAAAGCAGATTCACAAACTTCCTAGCACTGCTTCCATGTTTGTACTGAAAGAGATCTGGTTGCATAAGGAAGCCAACCTCTGGTCCTCATCGCTGCCTGGCTGAGACAGGCCTGCCTGCTCTTCTTGTGGTGGACGCTGAGATTTAAGCCAAGTTCTAAGCCACAGATGAAGGCCCCAGCAGGAAGCAGCTAAGGAAAGGGATGCCACGTCCCCGGAACTGTGGCCCTCAACATGCTTCCTGCCGCTGCCTGTCCAGCTGCCTGAGCCACACTTCACCCACCACTTCACTCAGCCTATGGCCCTGCGTGTTGGCCACTGGGTGCTAACCAAGCTCTCGTTGCCCCTTTGCTTGGTCTGTCCGTCTGTCTCTCTGTTTCAGTAGTTGCCAGGAGGCAGCACGACCATGCCAGCCTTCCACCCTCAGGCCAGACCTATCTCTCCTTGTCAAATCCTCCCCCAGGACGGCTATTCCATGCCTAGCTAGGGTCCCGAGGCTAGTTCAGCTGGGGCTCTTGACTCAGATGAGGAGGTCTCCGTAGCCTGAGTCTGAGGCATCCCCTGCTTCCTTTCCTCTGCTCCACCTGCCTCACTTTGGATGGGTCATTGTTTATTTGCTTCATTCATTGCTGTTAGAATTATTTTAATGAAGTTCACATTTTTTTAAAATGCAATACCTATATACAGACCAAGTGCCCCGCCTCCTCTCCCGCCTCTGACCCTCCCATAATATTTTGTGTGTGGAGCTGCACTCCCACATTTTCAGGGCGGGGATACAGTAGCCCTTTTCTGGCTTATCACCGAGCCCTGGGGGAGCCTATGGGGAAGCACATCTCTCCCGCAACTCACCTTCCTCCCAGCTGCCTGCCATCCCCAGCCGCAGGGGTAGCTGGGAACTACCAGGGCTCTCTAGGTGGGGGCCCTCTCCTTTTCTCCCAGCAGACCCATAGCCAGAGCCTCCTTCCTTCTCAGGCGCACCAGAGCCCTGCTCCCCTGTGCCTTCCCACTCAGTGCTGTTGAGCAGGGGCTCTGTGTGCCCCCACTCACTGAGGACTCAGAGTGTGCATGGGACACAAGCACAGCAGATGGACACGTGGAGGAACATACCTCATGCAGCCTGCGTACCTCTGTGAGAGTGAGACAGACCAAGAGTCATCAGGTCAGTCCCTGAATGGACATAGTAACAGCTTGGGGACCACTGTAACCCCCCAGACCACTGATCTTTGGCCACTTTTATCCAGCAACCTGCACTGTGGAACAACTTGATTTTTCAGAGTTGCTTTTCTCACGGGCCAGCCGCTAATACAGCCCCTGCAGGCTGTCCCTCTGGGTCTGACCACTACAATTGCAGAGCTGTGCAATTTAACTTTATATTCTTAGCTACTACCTAATGGATGAAAACTACTTAAAGCCAGGAATAATTTTCAAGAGCAAGTTGGGAGGCATCTGACAGAGTCTTAGAGGAGCCTGTCACACCAGCCTAGCCTTCGCTATCGGGTGGCCGGAGGCCTGGGAAGCTTCAGGAGGGGCACAGGACACTCAGAGCTCAGGGCAATGGCCACTTCCTAGCCATCATAGAAGCCCTGACTACGTTAATAACTGGTCCAGTCATACCGGTATCTGTCACCTAAATATATATCCTGCTTAAGGGCACATTTACAACTTGATACACACCACGCGAGTTTCCTGCCTGACAGCTTGACCTTAAACGTGCAGCCGAGGGCTCTCCCACCAGTGATTATCAGGAGAAGCTGGCTGGTTCTCGTTTGTTGGTGAGTGCAGCCCTCACAGAGAGGGCAGGGGTCTTCTCCCTAGAATGGTCATGCTGAAGAGGATGGCATTCTTCCTCTTTCAGTCATCCTGAGGTGATTTTCAGAGCGCACCACTGCCAACCGCTCCTTTTTGTCTCAAACATTCAGAGCATGTTCCCGGCCACTGAAGCAGCACCACACAGGCCTTCCACCAAGGTGCAGAATCTCTGTAGCTACCAGAGGCACAAGGGTGAGTGGCCCTGAGAAGCAGAGCTTGCAAGGGAAAGCGAGACCACACCCAAGTTCGCCTGTCTCAGTGCTTCTCATTAAATCCAAAGCCACGAACTGAGCATGGTGGTGGCGCACGCCTGTAATCCCAGCACTTTGAAGGCTGAGGCAAGAGGATAGGTGCCAGTTGGAGACCAGCGTGGGCTACAAAAGTGAAGGTAAGGCCAGCCTGAAATGCATAAGGAAACACTGTCTCACAAAGACAAAAATAAATGAATGAATAAATAAAAATAAAACCACAGACACTTCCTGAAAACTACCTTGGGTTGGGCACTTCCTGCTAAAGGCTTGTCCCTTGCTGGAGATGGTCCATTTTGCCAGCACAGAATATAATGCTCAGAGTGGGAAAAGGACGGTGCCCCCACCCCACCGGGGAGAGTCCAAAGAGGTGGGCGTGAGGGGTCCACTTCGTGCTGCCTCCTGAACAGCTCCAGCAGAGAATTCATTCAATGCTTGTGGCCTGGGACACAGTATCCCCGGCTGCATCTGGGATTCATTTGTTTATTGTGCTACTTTGTTAACGGAAAGTGCTGGCAGAGGCTCCTGACTCACAATGAGACTAGACACACGCCCGCCTGCCATTCCTATCAGACCATCTCCCTTCCAAAATGTAAATATGCCAAGTCACACTCCCCGATGCCCAGAGCTCCTCAGCAGCGTGATGTGTGAGCAGCCGGGCAGCTAGGCAGGAGCTCCTTGGCAAAGGGGACTTGCAGGGCTCTGCTGGGGAAGGGCCCGAGAGTAGAAGTCAGAAAGCACCCTCTGGGGAGGGCTCAGTCACTTCATAAATTAAGCAGTTTCTGAAACAGCCTGAGTATGAGAGCACAGGAATTCACAGGAGTTATTATTAATACAGCAACTGGCATTAAAACTCTTTGAGTTTCTTTTACTTACTTGTCATGAGTTTGGTACAGTTCATTTGTTTTGTAACTTATGGTGTTTTACCGCTCATTACAAATAGTGTTTCTGTTTTTCAAATGCAAAGCAACATAAATCCATAACAAGGGCAAGAACAGAAATGTGGAACCAACAGCAAATGAAAAATTTCAGCAGATTTCTCAAAAGCAAAATGCAAATTAAAGTGTTTTCATGGATGAACAGACAGAAAATAAGCAAGATGGACTACCCTGTCAGAGAGTTGCAAGGAGGGGCCTCTTCTGTGCGTGATCAGACGTCTAAATATGATCATTCCGATGCAGGGCACTGCGCCCTGGGCCCACGCTCGTGGTCACGTGCCTGTTAGCACGTCCGACCCTGGACATGACTTCAGATGTCAGGCAGCCGTTTACAGCTCAAGCACCCAAGACTCAGAACACTTGCCTAATTGCCCAGTTTCTCAGAGTGAGCAAGTGCCCAATCTTGAATTCAAATTTGCAGAACCTGACTGCAAGCTTCTAGAAAGCCAACACCGTGTGTCTGGCTCGCTACTAGCCTCCCAATACTTATTTCAGTACCTAGGACATGGAAGACATCACACACACACACACACACACACACACACACACACCACTGTAGTGGTTGATACATTGTGTCAACTTGGCTGGATGACTCAGCAGCCCAGTTCCCTGTTGGTGGGGGTCCCACCCTGGGGTACAGTTGGTTCCTTCCTAGAGTGTGACCAGGGCCTGCCTAGGATATGATTGGCTCCTCCCTAGACCGGAATCAAGAGCCCATCCTAGGGTATGACTGGTTCCACCCTAGGGCACAATGGGCCCACCTCAGAGTGACTCAGCACAAAGAAACTTTATAAAGGGGCTGAGGAAGGAGTCAAGACTTCACTAGGTTGGAAGAGCTTCAGTCTTCGCATTAGACCTGGACTTTACTGCCTGGCTTGCAGTGCACGCTGTTGCAGACTCTTCAGCATCCATCATAGACACTTCAGTCTTCCATCACACACCCATCAGCCTATGGATAGAGACTTACATGGAGCACAGCAGTGAATTTCAGACCTTGCGACAGAATTTTCCAGTCCAGGGTGTGTAGATGCCCTCTGCACACTTCCTCATCTGACTCTGTGGCTGACTATTGTAAGCCAATCTTACAATTCCTTATAAATTGTGTATTTGTGTTAATATCCACTCCTTATGTTATATCTGTTCTGTTCCTCTAAGTAAAACCCCGACCAATACACACACACACACAAACAGCTGCGCACTGATAAGTGATATGGAAGAAAGTCAGATTCCTGTTTCCTAGATGGACCCAAATATCTAATCCAGACTAGCTTTCCTCAGTTTTCCCTGATGTGTGTTCACTGGCAGTTTTAGAAGAGGGGGTAAGAAAAAGAAGGACAGGACCAAAGTGAAAAAGAAATCAAGGCTGCCATTTATTGTCAAGTGGGTCAAGTGAGCAGAGGTGGGCACCCCATCCTTGTGTCTGCAGTGGGGTACTGCCACCAGGGGACCCCCCCTGCATTTTTTCCCCTGCTCTTTCCTCTCACCTCATGCACAGTGTAGGAGACAACAGCCACCAGTTATTTTGTTTGGTTTTGTTTGTGGGGGTTTTGTGCCAGGAACTGAACTCAGGACCTTGTGCTTGCCAGGCAAGCACTGTGCCCCTGAAAGATATCCCTGGCCCAGCTCATGTCTCTTGACTAGGTCATTCTTGCCTTCTTGGGTGAGTGCTTCTGGCTGTAGATGTAAATCCTCCCGCAGCAGGGCAGTGGCAAAGGCTGGGGTGAGGAGATCTACACAGTAGAAAGCATTAGCCATCCCTGCGTTGTAACCATGCTGCCGCCATCTTCCCTTCCATTTGTCTGATTTCCATCTCTATGTCTTAAGTGGCTGTCTACTTGGGCAGGGAAGAAAGTGACAGCTCAAACTCCTCAAACACTGATGAACATATACATACAAAGATGTTAAAAAAAAAAAAAAAAGATGTTAAAAATTAGAATGAGCCACTTGCTCATGACATCTAAGAAGTAGAGGGCAAGGGAGGAACCAGAGAAAAAGGGTCAAGGACCAGACGTAGTCCCTAAGGTCATACCCCATCATCCACTCAGACATGTCCAGATATGCTTCACAGTGGTTCTAGTTGTCTGTTGGGTCAACCAAGTTGACAACGATCCCTCAACAATTGCCATTAAAACTTAGTCTCCACTGTGGTGATATCAACAGGGCTTTGCCTTTAAAAACAGAAATGAGGGCTGGTGAGATAGCTCAGCAGACTAAGCGCCTACTTAGACAAGTGCAGGGATTGGGGTTTGATCCCTGGTACCATATGCTATGCAGGCCCCACCCCTGGGTGCTCTGAGTCCAGGCGAGGTGGCACACACCTGCAATCCCATCATTGGCGAGGCTGGAAATAGGAGGATCACTATGAGTCTGAGATGCGTAATGAAACCCTGTACCAAATACATTTAAAAAGAAAAAGAGAAAAAAAATGAGTGCCATTAAAAAGAGACCCCAAGCTGCTAATGTAGTTCAGTGGTATAGCAAATGGCGTATGTAAGGTCCTGGGTTCAGTCCCCTGGACCACAAAATACATACATAAATAAATAAATAAATAAATAAATAAATAAATAAATAATGCTCGGAGAGCTTTCTGGCCCTTCTCTTCAACAGAAGATACTGTCTTCAAAGCAAAGGGCAAATCTGCAATCACTATGAACTTTGACTTTCCAGGCCTGCAGAACTGTCAGAATAAATGCTCTGGTTTATAAATAGCCTGTCTAAGGCATTTTGTCATAACAGCAGAAGAAGCTTCAGACATTATCCAAAGACAAGCCTCATGCTGTATCTTCATGCTCCATTAATTATCCGGAGGCCTTGTACCTAGGAGTTCTCAATTACTTTTCATTTCAAATCCCCTGTGATTTCAGTGAGCTTCTATATTGTGACTCAAGAAATATGAGATCAGGAAATTATCCGATTTTTGTCCTCCAAATCTGTATTTTTCCAAATATCACTCTTGAAATAGGCACAGTGATGGTGTTGGAGATAACACAATGCATCACATGGAACTGGTCCAGCCAATGGTCAGCACTTAGAGGGCGAAGCTCCCGGCATCATGGGTACTTTTCCATAAACTTGGCTCAAAATTAGAAACATTTTCTAGCATAAATGTAGGAGTTCTACTTAAAATCTATAAGGAAAAAAGGAAGCTGTAACTCTTAAGCATGAAGCAAATTTCTCTCTCCCACTATTTTCCTTGAGACAACTCTCAGATCCTCATCTGACCTGAGTTTCCATCTATTTCTGGATCCGTGCAGAACACCAAATCCACTAATAGGGAGCATCATTATCCTGTTATTTTTAATGTTTTGGCACTAAAACTTCCCTGGCTAAATGATTATTTCCAGCTCACTGAAGCTTTCTACCTAAGACTCTCCAGCCCCTCACTCTGTTGCTGCTTGGTACTCTGCGTCCACAGAGTGACAGGAATGAGAGGGTCCCACATCTGTGAAGTTGTTCTCACCAAGAGAACACCAGGCCCGGGAGCTGAGGTGAACACCTAAAGGACAGGAAGTAACCTCACTCCACTGGCAGCATCCTTCAAAATCACTTCATAATTATCCCCTCCCCAAGAAGTCCCACTCATGAAACTAATTTAATGAACAGATGTAACTATTTTGTGGAAGAAACTCAAAAACTACAAGCAGAATCAAGGATACAAGTAGTTGTCAATGAAGCAGACATCAATTGAAATAATTTCTGGTGACCATTGTGCATAGATTTAAGCAATTATTAACCATGGTTGATAGAGCCTATCAAAAGTATTCTGACATATTTTAGGAGAGTAATTCATTAACATGGATGAAATTATAAAGATCTGACGCAATTTAATTCTACTTTATAAAATTTACTATGGGACAAAGCCTAACAAGAATAAAAATAACATAAAAATGTTCATAGTAGTGTTATTTGTAATAGTAGAAAGTTGTAAATAACCTGATTGCTAGCAGGAGTGAAAAGATTATACCAGGTCTGAGGTATAAACATAGTTATTGATACATCACTAGATCACTGGTGAGAATGCATGTAGCAGAAGGCAACCCTCATGGAAATACCACCTGACCTCACTACAACACTCCTGGGCATATCCCTGAAAGAATTAAGGACTCATATCACAATGGTAGATGCACATCCTTGATTCTCCCAGGAGAATTCTCAATAGCTAAGCTGTTGAAACAGCATAGATGCCCATCAACAGAAAAATGGATAAAGAAAATGTAGCGTACATGATACACAAAATGGAACATTACTCAGTCATACAAAAGGACAAAATTTATTGTACCAATTACAAGAGAAGCAGTCATTATAAGCCGGACGTGGTGGCTCACGCCTGTAATCCCAGCACTTAGGAGGCTGAGGCAGGAGGATTGGTGCGAGTTTGAGACCAGCCTGGGCTACAAAAGTGAGCGCAGGACCAGCCTCAACTGCATAGCGAGACCCTGTCTCAAAAAGACAAAAAAAAAACAAAAAAAAAATCATATTATTAACAGGAAACTACATAGAACTAGAACCCAGGTTACCACCCATGTGGTAAGTGAGATTAGCAAGACTCAGAACGTTAAATATTGCATGTGTTCTCTTATTTGAGAAACCAAATAAACAACTTTTTTTGGTAGTGGTACCAGGGATTGAACTCAGGACCTTGAGCTTGCTGAGCAAGCACTTATTCCACGGAGATAGCTGCTGAGCCTGAGAAACCAAACAAACAAACAAGTAAAGGAGTGGGCACAGGAGACCAGAAGGTTGACTTCTGTGGGTAGGAAAGGGAACAAAGAAAAAGAGCAGGAGAATGGGATTGAAACTGGTTAAGCTATGCTAAAGGCGTGTGCCAATTTCCCCCAAATAAACCCATCATCATGTAATAGTAAACACACTAATAAAATACAATGGAAAGTATTTAGGCAATCCACATTTAACACAATTATTGATATGCTATTAATTCTGTGTGTCTCATGCATTTTATTGTTTCTCTTTTACTATTGCCTTTTGTATTAAACTAATATATTTTGTGTCCCTTTTAATGCTTCTGTTACAATTTTAATTATATATTTTGAGTTATTTTTTTAGATATTCCCCTAGGGATTATGATGTGCTATTTAATTTGTCATAATTGACTTCAGATTGATACTAACATAATTTTGGTAAAATATGAAGCAGTATTCTGATACAGATCCATTTCTCTCTCCTTTTATGTTATTCCTGCCGTAAATGTTACAGGTTACATCATATATAGTTACATGATCATGTTAATATATAGTTATATAATCATCAATCATCAGATATAATCACAAATGATTATAATACTTTCTACAGTATTTTTTGTAAGCCAGGTATTCTAGCAATATATTCTGTCATTTTTGGTTTATCCAAGAATATTTTTATTTTATCTTAATTTTTAAAATATAGTTTTGTATGATACAGAATTCTTGGTTGATTGTTTTTTCTTCTTCAGCACCTTGAATATGTCAGTCAATCGCCTTTTGGCCTCTTTAATGAGAACTCAATTCTACAGCATTCAGCGGGCTGAGGCAGGATGATCACTGCACATTATTTAGGCAAGTCTGGACTACAGAATGAGTTCAAGGTTAGCCTGAATTGCATGGCAAGACCCTGGGTCAAAAAGACAAAGAAAAAAACCCTCAATTCTATTGTGTCCCATCTTGTATTTCTTTGCTCTTCTTGCTTGTAATGTTTACATATTCCGATGCATTAATTGCATTTCCAATTTTCCTTTCTTTATTGAGAGAATGTGTATGATTCCTTGGATGTGGTCTTGTCTGCTTTCAGATTTTATAAAGGCTTGTGTAATGCTCCTGTTGTTGATCATTTAACTTTACAGCGTGCTTTCCTGGCCTGTGTGGTGGATGATTTGGCCCCAGTTTATTCTGCCCCAAACCTAGGACTTCTTGTCTGATGCTAGGCCAAGTAGAGCTGCATGAAAAAGGGAAGGCAGCAGAATTGAAGCCCGGAGCACCTGCAGAACCCAGATACGCATACAGCCGGAGGAAGTCCAGCGAGAGCTAATAGGAATTGATGAAAACGCAGGGCAGTCAGCAGACACTTTTGCCATTGGCAACCCTGAGAAACATGAGAAAGAAGGTAATCCGCACTGCGAGCCATAGCAGAACAGAGCTAACCAAGCGAGCTCAGAGCAGGGTTCCTGTGTGACTCTGTGGATTGTTGTTAAGATTGTTGTTAAGGTCTCCAAGCCTTGTTTTCCTTTTGTTAGGTGGGACAAAGGATTCCTACTGCTGTAGTTATTGTGAAGACCACAATTAGAATACATAAAATACATGAGGCACCTTGCAGGACATCAGTAGTGTTTGCCAAATAGTAACTGCATATGTTATTGCAAGCGTGGGACTGATCGTCTAAGCAGGGCTTCACTCCTACAGGAACATCAGGGCCCAGGTCCCAGGACTGGGCCAACGGAGTGAAGGTTCAGTTCTCAGAAGTCAAAGCAAAGACGATGTATCATTTACCTGCATGTACACACAAACACACACACACAACCCAGCTCAACTGTGCTCAGAAGATACCTGAAATACTGAGCTGGTTTCCTCATGTTTATATTTGAAGCATCTGATGGCACTGATACAAACCACATGCTACTGTTTTTAGTATGTGAAATTTTTTTTCTACAAAGGGGCCAGTATATTAATATGCTGTTCTAATTCCTTTAGCTCAGTAAGACATTCTCCAAAATGTAGAGGTCTAAGACAAAGAAAATACATTGCTTGAAAGTCCTCTATTTAGACAGGTCAAGCAAGGTAAGGTGTTGGAAAGGTCAAAAACTACGAGCATATTAGAACTCGTTACAGCAGGCTAGTTGCCAGATGAGATCTCAGTAGGGACCATTGCTCAGGACACCTTACCAAGGCCGTGTGACCAGGCCCTGCCTCAGGCCCTTACCATAATATGATGGCTGGATCTAAGGATAAATGGTGGTGGGAGGAGACTGAATGGCAGAAAACATAAAACCCTGTATTTATCTAAGAAGTGTCAACATTACAATTTGAAAAGAACTGTTGAATAGGATATAGAAATCAAGTCATCTTTAGGAGGAAAGCTCTGCTATAGCTTTTATCTTTTTCAGACATGTATAAGAAAACATGTAATTTAAAGCAAATCAAATTACTTTAGCACACGAATTTGATTTAAGTGAAAAGTCATGACTCTCAGAGTGGTATGCAATGCGCTTCCTGCAGGAACCATCTTCCAAAAATAACTACTGATTTCTAAATTAAATATCGGTACTTCTTTATGAGATGCATGTCATTGGGTTTTCTATGGTCAGCGATGGCACTGAGTTCTGCGCTGGTGAATGACGAATTTCAGCAAGTATTTGCTTGGCATATGTTCATCACCAACTTCCTTGAGAAGGAAAAGTTCAGTTTTCAGTATTTCATGAAACATGAACTTCTGCGTTATTGTTTTGTTGCCAATAAAAGAACATGTGTCCACGTCAACAACATAGATTGGACAATTCCATACAATGAAACACTACTCAGCCTTTGTCTTGCTACTCGAACGAACCTAGAAGATGCTAAGATAAGTGAAATAAACTGAGGACAAAAGGACAAATATTCTATAAGGTCATTTTCATGAATTGCCCAGAATATTCAAACTCATGAGAAAGAAAATTGAATGAACTAATACAGTTTTTATGTCTGAGAAGGAGAAAAAGATCCAGAGTTGGTTGGGGATGCACAGCTTGGTGAATTGACTTAGGACCACAGAAATGTACAGTTTATAAAATGTATCAAATTTATAAAATTTATCAATTTTACAAAATTTATCATCTGATAAATTTTACAAAATTTATCATCTGATAAATTTTGTCACATATATCTGTCATAATATAAAATGTAAAACATAAACAACTGATGCTTAGTTCCATGACATACTAAATGACAAGCCAATGTATAACTACTGAGAACACTCTGCAAACCCTGTTGGAGGGCAGATCTGTCTTTATACTTTAAACATCTTTTACTTGCTAAACAAAATGTGAAATTTTCAAATCGCTCCCTGACCCCCCCCCCACTGGCAGCCTGACCAAGCAGGTGTTTCCTGAGACATCAGCTGTGACACCGACTCACCAAAAGGAGGGAGGCATTGTTTCCAGCCCTCACCTGTGACCCTGGAACGCGGCTGTCTAGAATCTGAGCGACAGTTGTTTTATTTAAGAGCACGTCATTCTCCTATCTGCTTCAAGGGAGGTATTAATTACTCTACCTAAGGTACAGGTAGGGGAGAAAACGGTCTCATCAGTCATCCTCCAGGTCTGACACCCTAAAGAATGAATTCAATACATTCTTTTTTTTTTTTTTTTTTGTGGGACCAGGGTTCGAACTCACGACCTTGCACTTGCCCAGCAGGCACTTGTGCCTCGGAGCTATCTCCCCAGCCCCAATACATTCTTAAAGCAGGAATTCAGCTTGCTGCACATGCTTGTGCACTCCTGGACACAACTACGACAGAGATCTTAACAGAGGTAGTATCAAGCCTACTCCACACCATATTACTCCAGCTATTACTGGCTAGGGAGGTAGCTCAGCAATCTAAGCACCTTCCTGGCAAGTGCAAGGGCCCAGGTTTAATCCCTGGTACTGCATGTCATGCCAGCCCTTGGAGTATCGGCCACAGAAACCAGGGGTAGTAGTGCACGCCTGGAACCCCAGCCCTGGGCAGGATGAGACAGGAAGATTCCTACAAGTCCAAACTGCTCGGTGCGACCCTGTACCAAATAACTAAATAAATCTTTAGAAATAGATAAACGAAATGAAAATGCCAGCAAGAGATATGAAATGGAAAGGGAGTACTGGGACAATAGCATAAAATCTAACTGCTGAAGGTATAGCAACATTTCTGTTACCCTAAAATGGGGATGATAATTAAACCTGTCTCATTACAAGAATGTTGTGAGAATTAAATGAGAGAAGGTTGAGAAGCACTTTGTAGAGTCTAAAATGTTACATAAATACTCATATTGATCCATATATGCTTCCTTGCCCACTGACAAAATTTTTTTTAAAGATCTGTCATTACTTTCTAAATTTCCATAAGGGATCTTGCTGTGATTTTAATAGCATCACATTAAACACATATATTAACCAAGGGAGGGCTGTCATCTTCCCTAATTTTAGTCTTTCAAATGAATAGTATGGTGTAGCTCCCTTCTTAGTAAAGTCTGTCTTTATTGTCCTCATTAGAGTGCTATAGATTCTATAAATCACTTTGTCCTGAATTGTATTAATAGCCAAAGATTTAATATCTTGTTGCTACTTTAACAGAATCTATATTTTCATTGCCTTTTCTAGCTTTCCATCATTAGTGGGCAGCAAGACATTTTTATCTGTGCAGTGAGTCGATCTTGCTTCCCCTCCTTCCACATTCACCCCATTTGATCGTGTTACCTCCTGTCGGTTCAATTCCAAACTCTCTACTCTGAGCCACACTCCCCCGAGCATGAAACACGTCTGCACATCTGCTGCTGAGACATCCCAGGGGCACCTCCAACTTGATAAAGCCAGAAGAAAACTCATTTTTTCTCCCATAACCTCCTCCTCCTTTGATATTCCTAATCTCAGTGAACCACATTCCTTCAAGTGCAACGTGGAAACTTAGATGTCAACCTTAACCTTGGCTTCTGTTTCATTCTTACATGCCATCAGACACTGAGTCATGTGTACATGCAAGCTTCATAACTATCTCTTGACTCCAAAAATTTTCTCCGTTCAGATTCAGGCCTAGGGGTAGAGATAGGACATTGTTTTTACTTTTATTTTTCTGTTCCTTCTCCCTCCATTTTTCCTGACTCTCCTCCTACTCCTTCAGTCCCTCCCAATCTTTATAAACACTTAAGTTGTTTTTCATGCTAAAACCAAAGGGATGAGGCCGGGCGTGGTGGTGCAAGCCTCTAATCCCAGCACTTGGGAGGCTGAGGCAGGAGGATCGTTGTGAGTTCGAGACTAGCCTGGGCTATAAAAATAAGTTCAAGGCCAGGCTAAACTACGTAGTGAGACCCTCTCTCAAAAAGACAAACAAACAAAAAAATAATAATAATAAATAAATAAATAAATAAAACTAAAGGGATATTTCTAAAACTGTACTATTCCCGCTCTAGAATCTTTCAGAAGTTTGCCCAGATCTTGCAGAAGATACAAACTTGATTCTCATCTAAAGAGCATGAGGTGAACCCACTCCTTTGTTCTCCATCCTCACCTCTCACCCCTGTGCCATCTGCCACCCATTGCCACTCTCCGGCAGTCTCGCTGGCTTGCTTGCTGCTATTCTAAGCAGCCATTCTGTTGTCTGGCCTTCATGTGATTCCCATTTTCTCCAACCGGAACATGCTCTAGTCCCCTGCAAGAGGTCACCCAACCCCACCTGTAGTTTGGTTGCCAGCCTCCAGATGCCAAACTTAGGTGTGCCAGAGGCAGGCGGTGGGAAGTGGACTTATGCCAAGAACGGCAAGATGCGTTTCACGCTCTTGAAGTCTTCACATTGCACAGGTGAAGCAGATAATTGAAACATCCCACCACTTGAGACTTGGTGGTACTTGAAACTAGCACCTAAAAGGGGAAGTGCAGCCTCTTCTTCTACATGGCCAGCATGGATGGCAAGAATAGCAAAATCCTTGCCATGGTGATCTGAAATCAAAGATGCATCAGAGAGAGACAGCTCCCAGTTCTGTGGCAGATTGTCGCTCTTCCTGGTTCTGCCAAGGACATTGACCAGGGAGGGACACAAGTGGTCAGCACAGCGGGGGTAAGAGGACCTGTGACATACCCTGGCAAGCCCCTTGTTGATTCTTTGGCATTTTAATTACCATGTTAAAGAACAAGGATGTGTCATTCAGAACAAGCATCTCTAGAGATGCAATGTTCAGGGTTGGTGCAGAGAAACATATACGAGCCCCAGAGTCTGGGCACGTCAGTCCTCATGAAGGATGTTGGTGGAAAACTTTCTTTCCTGCAAGTTTCTGCGTTTAAACGTATTAAAAGTACAATGCATGGCCTGGCATGGTGGTGCACACCTGTAAGCCCAGCACTTGGAAGGCTGAGGCAGGAGGATCAGTACGAGTTAGAGACCAACCTGGGCAACAAAAGTGAGCTCATGGCCAGCCTGAACTGCATAGCGAGACCCTGTCTCAAAAAGACAAAAAAAAAAAAAAAAAGTACAACACATGAACAAACCCTAGAGGATGGATATAGTTTTGTGTGTTTTCCAGCAAACTGTAGCATAAGGTAAGGAAAGAAGACCCTGGCAGTCACCTTCCCAGTGAAGCTCCTACTCTTCCTTTGTCATTGACACCTGCAGGCAGCCTACCTTCACACCAGCGCTGGGGCCCACTAGACTGCATGCTAACTTTTAGTCCATGTAGCTATGCTGGCTTTGAGAGTTTTGTGTCGTGTGTAGCTGCACGCCCAGTTCTGATTTGTTGCTATTTCAGCAAGAAATCACGTTTTTCTATCATGGGTCACACACACAACTGACGTAGTATTTTATACATTGCCCTGCAGATTTCACTGTTTTTCTTTGCTTTTTCTATTTTACACAGGAAGAATGTAAAACTAAGTAAACTTTGTTTTGTCCTAAAGTCAGATTGAAATAGGTTGAGCACTCAGAATCTTAAAATCTAAAATGCTCTAAAATTAAAAAAAGAATTTGAGTACCTATATGATGCCACAAGTGAAACATTCTGTGATGTGACATAGCACAGTAAACACACAAGTGTTTTAAAAATGCTACATAAAGTTGCTTTCAGGTGTGTTTATAAGGTGCATATGAAAAAGAGAATTCCAGGTTTAAACTCGGGCTCCATTACCACCGTATCTCATCTATGTGTAAGCAAATATTCCAACCTCTGAAATCTGAAGTGCTTCTGATCCTCAGCAATTTCCAGTACAGGATAATAAACCTGTAGCCTATTATGTTAGCCTAACATTATTAGTTTTACTCTTTATCAGCCAAGGAAATATCCAGCAAATATAAAACATGTATATATGGGGTTTTCTTGCTTTTCACTTTCTTTATTTGCCTCTGTGCCTTTTTAAAAAGTTCTATCACCACACTTGATAGTTTCCAGTTCACACAAACTAATTCAGTGATTTATAAACTTCATCAGATAACAGACATTTTATGACATTTTCTACTTATTATAGCATTGTTCATATTCATTCAATCAATATCTACTGTCTGTGACGTGCCCGGATTGAGGGTGCGGCAGTATATCAGTTCTCTCTTGATGCATACCAAGTATCTCTAGACTTACTGGTTTCAAGCCATTACATGTTGTTTCTCGTACTTCTACAAAGAAGCAGAAAAGTTCTTTCATCTGAGCCATTTGAAATGACCTTCTGGGCTGGCTCAAGTGTCTGGTACAGCAGGCAGAGAAGCCAGTTAATCTTGACTGACCTCAATAGTGCACTTAGAAGTTGATAGAGGTTGGCTGAGGTCCTTAGGTTCCTCTCTGTGCGGCTAGCTCAGTTTTGTTCATCCAAGATGCTCAGAGATCCAGGTAGATGTAGCACTACACCTCTACCTGCCTCGTGTCTGCTAGCACCTCATTAGTTAGGACAAACTGCACTTATAATCTGGAGTCAGAGGACAGAAACAGGCTTCCTTTCTATTGAGAGGATCTGCAGAACCACTTTGCAAGAAGGTAGATTCAAGGAAGAAAGGCCATGTGGCTATTCTTACAATCTACCATAGTCCCTGCTGGCTACAAATTATTCACATTCTTCCCACATGCAAGGACTCCCACTCCCATCCTAAAAATGAATATCCTATTGAATGATGGCAGCACATTTAAAATCCAGAAGCTCATGTCCTAAATCAGATCCACGTGCAGTTCCTCTTGACTCAGAGGCTGATGAGCTTAAAAGATAATTTATCTGCCTCCACACACTGAAGATATAATACTAAGGTGAAGCCAGGGTAACTTCAGTAAGTACCTCATGTCTAAATGGAAAGAAGATGAAACATCTCCCAGTCACCAGTCCAGAGCAATCCTTCAGTATAATTATGCACATATTGCTGCATGCCCTTCTGGAGGGCAGAGACTAGTTCTTGGTCAGGACCCAATTTTGGTCCTTAGCTCCTCTAGATGTATTCTCTGGTTCTCCCTGAAAGTGGATACCTAGTCCCTTGCCCTTCAAACCTTATAGCATCACAACTGAATTCTTGATCTTTCAAGAGACTGTTCTGAGACATATTCATCGTCTCATCAGTGATTCATGTTTGCATTTGCCCTTTATTGGGACACAATTCTTCACAAGTCCTTTGCATTTCTGCACATTTTAAAAGAAGAAATGCTAGCTGTTTCTGCTCCGGGCTAACTTTTTTCAAAGACATTTACATCATGAACAGCCTTGGAGTGAACCCTTGGAGTTATGAGCAAAGTTTGCTTATATTTATGGACCATAGAAGTATGTGTTGCTTTGGAAGAAGGGGAAGCCATACCTACTGGATACTGTGAAGGCTCATTTCCTCCAAACTTCTGAGTTCCTCTCCTATAATGCAATCCATTGCATACCTGGGTATCATTCGACTTTCTTCCCATCACCCTATGGGAATTGGGTGTCAGGGAAATAACTTAAATATATTTATGCTTATTCTGCTTGCTACACCACGAGTAACACACTGCTTATTGTCTCTGACCCAAGAACTTCCTGTCTTTAATGGAAGCCGTGAAATCATGACAGGCCAATTGGTTATCTTGTTATTAGGACAAAATCCAAGGCCTTTTACTGTTCTTAACATCTGCTTTGACACATAGAAATGTGGGACCCAAGAAATGTCTTTACAGTTTGAGCAGTTTCCTTCTCTTTTAAGAACAATCTTTCAGTCAATCTTTGTCTACACAATTCTTTTAAAATAATTGTGAACTCTTTCTTACCAGACTACCATCCTCTCCCTTTGACAAAACCTACAACCATACTTCTCAAGTTAGCTAAATGATTACCAGAACCCCACCCATATAACAACAGCCTTATTCTGTGAATCTCATTTCTTTCCTCTGGAGGTGCTGGCTAATTCTGATACATACCCAAGCCTCTCCCTGTGAACTGCTGCAACCAAAGGGAGCTCCAAGATCCATGTTGCACCCCTCCTCAGGGTCCACTCCAGCCCAGTAACTCAGCTCCATCACCACTGGGAAAGACACCTCTTAAGTTTCCCTACATGTTTAGAATTCCCCAGAATTGACTGAGTTACTTGTAACTGTACTGACTTTCAAGTTTTCCCACCACCTACCCCTGTTTCCTCCATACCCTTGTAAGTAATCCCAAGAGCGTTCCTCAGGACATTACATACATGAAAATTTTCCTCAGCAGTGGCTTCACAGAAAACTCAACCTCCAACAGCAAAGTTACACTGCAACATGCACAATAAAGCACCCCAAAACGCAGTGGCTTACAGCAGCAACCACTTAGCACCTTATAGGATTCTCTGAGTTGGTTGGGTGGCTGGATGATCTCATAGCTTCATCCACCTGTTGGGAAGTTTCAGCTCTGACCACTGAGGTGTCATAGGTCTTTATATGTTCTCCCATTCTATCTAAATTACATT
Source organism: Myocastor coypus (assembly GCA_004027025.1). NCBI lineage: Eukaryota > Metazoa > Chordata > Mammalia > Rodentia > Myocastoridae > Myocastor > Myocastor coypus. The sequence continues at coordinate 20,579 of PVJA010007582.1, forward strand.
ATACATTAACATAGGTGTAAACTATGGCCATGATATATTCTGGCTTCTCTTCAGATCATACAAATTTTTCATCTTTTAAAAGGTGGCCATAAATACTTTTCTCCTTGCATAACCATGCCCCTGCAATAGGATATTTCTGATCCCATTGAACAGAAACATATGGGTAAGCTCAGCAAAAATCAGTTGTAGCAACCCAGATCAGAATAATGATCCACAGGGCTGAAGAGATAGCTCAGGGGCACAGGTGCTTTCTTGGCAAGTGCAAAGTTCTGAGTTCATCCCTGGTTCCAAAGAAAGAAGAGAAAGAAAGAGAGAAAAAGAAAGAAAGAAAAAAGAGAAAGAAAGAGAGAGAGAGAAAGAAAGATTAACGATCCACAGAATGATGAGAAATTATCATCTTTATTATTCTGAGTTCTTAAGTTTTGAGAGATCTTAGTTGACAGCAAAAGTTGTCTTTGTTCATGGAACATGCAGTGATAGGACAGACTTTTCATCCCATCAACCAAGAAGTCATGCTAGCAACATAAAAATGTATGCAATGTAAAAATCACCAAGAGAATGAATATGTGTCCATACAAGTCAAACTAGTTGATTAATAATGGTTAGTCTTTCCTAAACTTTTCAAATAATATTCCATTCCTATTTATTCTCTCCCATGTCAGGTATGGATGCTGCATAAAATATTGAGGAGACAGTGGAGGCAAGTTCTGAGTAAGTTATATCCTTCAACTTATTTTCTACACATGCAAAAATACTACAATAACGTTAGTGGTAGAATACTCATTCTACAGCAAGACATTGAGAATGACATGTCTAATTTACCTATTGATTTTATTTTATAGTATTAATCTTGACCTTTGCCAATGTTCCAGTCCACTTATTCACATTAGTGTCTTTCATCTACTTTCAAATCCATAAAAATTCTTTGTAATGGTCTTGCTAACTACACAACTTTGTCAATAATCCATTTGGACTTCTCTATCTCTTAAAATTATTCACCTCTACTTTAAAAGAGTAAAGTCTACTTACCTGGGAATACGAAGCACAATGATAACCCCCTTTCTCCATTTCTCTTTGCTTATAGATTTCTCTCTTCTAAGCCCTTCTTTGTTCTGAACCTGAGGGTCAACAAAGTCGTTCTTAAAATGTTTAGAAGTAGTTTTGGCTTTCCTTTGTTAATTCTGAAAGAGGCTGGCATTTACCAAATAGAATACCAGGCTACCTATGAAGTGAGATAGCTTGATAGGGCTGGCCAGATAGTTCAACAGACTAAAGTGCCTGCTTGGACAGAGTACAGTGGCCAGGGTTCAATTCCTGGCATGCCGTGCCAGCCCCATCTCCAGGATGCACTGAGATGGTGATTGAGACTGGGTACGGTGACATGTGCCTGTAACCCCAGCGCTTGGGAGGCTGAAAACAGGAGAATCACTCCGAGTCCAATCTAGCGGTGAAACCCTATAGATCCTGTAGGCTCTATGCCAAATACATTTTTAAAAAAAGAAAAGAAAAGAAATTAGAAAAAAAAAAAGAAAAGAAATAAATTAGATACATTAGTTTTTTGTTTTGTTTTTGTATTGCTTTACTCCACCAGTATGTATTGAAGATCTAGCAATAAATGAAGTCATTTTGCCACATACAGCCAAAGTTAGCTAAATGATTACCAGAACCCCACCCATATAACAACAGCCTTATTCTGTGAATCTCATTTCTTTCCATAATTAATTCACAGTCTGCCTTCTGTATATATTTTTTTCTGTGTTAACCATCACGTGTAAGCTTAGCTCTGATTGAGTTTTGCAGAGTTGCAACTTTGTATGTCTCCAGTTAATTTTTCATAGGGCAGGACTTCTCTGCCATGTTAATGATTATTTTTTCCTTTTTCTGTTATCATCAGGCATTAATTTGAAATGCAAATGTCAGTTATGTTGTGGCAAGATGGCTAAGTGTTGACCATCCACTAGAAGAGCCAAGCGCTGAGCTTTGGGCAGACTGGAAGTGAGACTTCAAGCCCTAGCGTGATAATAGAATAGGCCAGTTTATTCAGAGGCAGAAATGCTATCACAATTCCTGTCAGAAAAAGAAACCCTTGCGTTTTAAATTATGAATTATAATCTGCCTTAGAAGTATATGCCCAAGCTCATTAACACAGTTAGACAGTTGTCAAACTCCAAAGATCTAGAGCCCAAATCCTAGTCCTACCAGTCCTGGGACCCAAAGCAGATACTCATTTTCTCAGTCTCACTTTCTCCATGTGTAAAAGGGGCTGATTGTGATATCCAACTACCAGAACTGTGGTGGAAAATGAGTGATCTATGTTAACATAAGGTTGTGCTTGTCGTGGAGTAAACATTAACTACATGGCAATTGCTAACACTGTCTCTCACGGTGACCTTGAAGACATGGAAGTCAATCAATTTTTCTCCATTGTTTCTGTGCAGATTATGAATTTGGCTTCCTCAACTGTTCTTATGATGCAGTCATATTCTGCTCAGGAGAAAATCTCAGCTTTGTAAGTTTTGATAATGTTAAATGTAAACTGAAGACAAATAAACTTATTCTACCTATTTCGGGAATATTGGCCAATGTTTGGACCCCAGTCACATATATCTTCAAATGAGTTTGAGTAGTCACATATATCTTTAAATGAGTTTGAGTAGTCTCCTAAACAAAGCATATTCATTATTTAATAAATATTATGCAGCAATCATTAGAAAAGAGGCTTTGTAAAATTTATATAAAGAGATGGGAGAAAATTCCAGAATTTCTGATTTGTCTCTATGTTTTTAGATATAATCTTAAAAGAACATAGTTTTCAAAATCCATATAGAAGTAAAATAATAAGAATATTTTGGCTTTAGAAGTTTTAGATGCAAAAAACTTCAATGCAATTTACAATTCTTTTCCAACAAACATTATTGTACACAGAGATAATATTCTTATAAAACCATAACAGTAAGATTAAATGGCCAATATAAATTCCCAGAACAGCCGAAAAGAAAATGAAATGAAAATAAAATTTGTGTTATTGGGTTTCTCATTCAGAGCAAAGCTGTTCCATTTCTGTAATATTTGCAGGCTATAAGAAAGTTTCTCACACAACCACTTTATCATTTAAATATGCAAAATATCTCTGACAAATCCGGAGGAGGCACAGTAGACAAAAGTGAAGTTTCCTGAGATAGACTGCCTCTCCCCACAGAGTCGCTAATCCTGCTGTCTTCTGGAAGGTCTGCTCTGCGGACAGAGTTTAGCAGCCGCGTGCTTCTCTGAAATCCCTGAAGTCAGGCTTTCTGAGGCAGGGCACTGCGGTTTCTGTGTGATTCCAGGGACACAGCCTCGTGGTAAGCAACACAGATGCAGATAAAGAACTTCATCCCCCAGCTGAGTTTGAAAAAGAAGACTTGATGTTTGAAGACACTAAGAAGATTAAAGCATTAGAATTTTTTTAAGCTTCAAAACACTGTCTTCCAGATGGCCCTTATTGAAAGAAGCGAGCTTATTGGTTTTAAATGTGTAAGATAAGAAATCCTGGGGCTCCCAAGATATGACCCTCACAAAATAGGAATTTCATTTTCATTCCAGGGTAAGGCTTTGGACTATGACCCCCAGTAGAGTGAAGACACAGAGTGGCCTCCGAAAAATCCCACACAAAGTTCCACATCCCTCATCATTCCTCTTGCTTGGGACAAAGGGTCCTAACACAGGGAAAGGTGCTCAGAGGCCAGGTGCAGCTGTCAATGAGTCAGGCAGCAGCTACAACAAACTACAGAACGTAAAAACACAAATCTTCTCCTCTCGCCCACCAGTTCGCTCATTGCTGTGTCAGTATGTAGGACATAAAGTGGGGGAAAGACTGGCCTCACTCAGAAGAGCATGAGACAAGGTGTGAGAGAGAGCAAGCTGTTGGAGCTAGGACTTCTACATGAGACAGGAAGAGAAGACTACAAAGACCACTGGTGGCCAGAGGCCTCATCCAAACTCTTTAGTTTCCTCTTTGCTAAAATCTGAGCTTGACAGCAAGGCCGCCCCACACAGAGAGCCTGACCTAGCACTCTCCAGTCTTTTACTCTGCTTCATTTTCTCCTGCATCCTTTGTCACTCCCCCGAGTTCTATTATCTACCTCTCCATCCATCCACTGATTTATCCGCATGCTCACCGGCTCTTTTCTGGTTGCCTCCTCTCACAAGCCCTATGCTAGACCTGAGATCATAGCACTGAGTAAGCAAACGAAGCGCTTGCTCTTTTAGAACGTATGCCCCACGCAGAATCACAGAGAGAAGGCTGACCGTGAGCAAGTAAACAGCTAAACGCAATGTCTGCCAGAAGCGCAAAGTGCTCTGGAGAAAAATAATACAAGCGAAGGGGACAGTGGATAATAGTGTGTGGAGAATGACAATTTTCAATAGAGTCATCAGGAGAAACTTTAATGAAAAGATGACATTTAAAGAGACCTGCAGGAAGTGAGAGAGAAACTCAGGTGGCTCTCTGGGAGGGAAGAGTGTTTGAGGCAGAACAAGGGATGTTGAGGCAGAAAAGTGTGATGTGTACTGAGAGGTCCAGGGTCTGGGAAGAGAAGGCACCAGGAGAGAGGTGGCTGGACTGATGCTGGATACGAGATGAAACAGAGACTTTGGAAGGATTCTGGCTTATCTCAGAATGAGACAGGAAATGCAGGACCAATGCAATGCAGTACAAGATGTCCTACAAATTTGAACTAAGGATAGACAAAGATTTCTAGTATGAATATATCCCAAATACTGCATGAGGCCTATTCATATTTAGAAAAAAAAATTGTCACTTATCTGAAAATCAAATATAATTAGGTAACTATATTTCTATTTGCTAGCTCTGGCAACCTAACCTGGACGGTTTTCAGCAGAGGCCTGACATTATTTGATTTAGGTTTGAAACAGGATTGCACCAATTACAGTGGTGAGAATAGATATCAGAGGGCAAAAGGGGTAGCAGGGAGACTGCTTAGGGGACTGTTACATAATCTAAGATCACGAAGCCTTCCCCAGGCTGAAAGAATGAATGAATCATACGTCAGCTTGACTAGAGTGTGGGCCACGTAAAGTGGGCAGCGGGGAATTAATATTGCAAATGTCTATGGGGCCAGGTTAGAGTGGGCTGCGAGTGACAGAGAAGATCCGGGTACTTAGGGTTTCGGATAAAAGGGAGTCTTATGAGGATTTTGTGCATGTGACTGAGTCTTAGAAGGAGACTTCTTACCACTGGGTTAAAGAGAAGAGGTGTTAGCAAGAGCGAACTCAGCGATGGGCCTGCTGGGTCTCTGGTTTAGAAATGCCGAGTGCCTGCCCCAGTGCTGAACCTGAATGCCTGTTACTCAGCAACGCTAGCCCTCAGCCTTCCAGCTAGCCTGATGCCAAAAGCATGACATAAGTCTTGACTTTTGTAATAGCAAACACATGTATGGATAGTCCCACATCTCAAAAATTCATTGCGTCGTGAAGCCCCACCTCTTCCTGTGTGTGTTGCTCTGAGGAGACACAGAGACCAGCACACCCCACACGCCTGCCCCTACAGCCCCAGTGTACCCTCTTAGAGGAGGTGATATTGATAAAACCATTTAGGGAACTGTCCCAGAACCCTCTTTCTAGACCTCTAATTGAGGGGTCAGAGATGGTTTATGTCTAGGTGGGGAAGAGAATTGCACCATAGGCTGCTACCGCTAACTTGTTACTAGGAGAAAGGGCCTGGTGGGGGAGGCAGGCCGCCACCCACCAGGCCCTTTCCTCTTGGTGGGGGGGTGACCCAGAATGGTGTATCTCCTCCTCCAAATCCTCCATTCTGCTCTCTCTAGCTGTCAGGACTGAGCCGTTGTTCTCCAACCTTCCCTTCCACTGTACCTTCCTGTCTCAGCCCCCGGGTAACTAAGAACTAAAAATCTGACCAAAATAAAACCATCCTACTTTAAGTCAGAGGTGCTGGGGTCTGTGTCCCAGTAATAAGAAAGTGACTAAGACATGATCTGAAGGCAGGTCCATGCCCCTGAAATGTGATGGAGGAAAGGGGAAGAAGGCCCAGTTCTCACTGACGAGTTAAGAGAAGCGTGGGATCGAGGGAAGTTGTGGGGAAAGCTTCCCTGATTCCCAGGCAGAGCTTCCTGTTCTGGACAGCGTATGGTGAGCATTGGATGAGGCCACTTCAGAGGAGGGCAGAACAAAGAGAATAGCGCACATGGCTGAGGCTAGAGGCCTACCTGGCCTCTGTATTTCTGCTGCAAAGGTAATAAATGTCCTGCGACGTCACTGGGACTGAAGTTTGTGACCTGCTTCTAACAGTATCTTGCCTGCTGTCCTGAATACCATGGTAAGGCTCTGAGTCCAGCATCCCTCAGGGTCTAAGTGACCCACGGACACCAAGGTTAGGGCATAGTGCTTCCCTGCCAGCTCCTGGGGCAGGCTCAACAGCAGCAGCAGCAGCAGCACCACTAGCCCGGCCCTGCCAAGCAAGAGGGGACCCACTCTTCACTTCTCGGAGGTGCCTTTAGCTATGGCGATCATTGCCACCTCTTTTCACCTGTCCTTACTACTCTGTGTGGCAGAGGAGAGGTGCTCTATCTGAATGATGAGCTTGGGAGCCAAGTCATCCTGGCTCGGCCTCTTCTTTCCCTGCTGGAGACACGATTCCTGCTCCTCCGTAAGCCTCCCCCACCCCTGGGGTTGCCAGCTGTGCCAGGGACTAGGCGGCCAATTCAAGTCTACGATGAGGCACTAGCGGGCCTGTTTGGCCGCAGACTTAAAGGCACATCCTTCAGCCTGGAGTATTTCAGTCCTCATCTGAAGCCAGCAGCCCTCTCTTAATTGATTCAAAACTCAATAATACAGTCTTTAAAGGTATTTCTTCACGCCTTTGCATCAGTAGGACAAAGCCTACGTAGCTATATAAAGTGGCCCAATAGGACAGTGGTTTGAATAAAAGTGTATTTCTGTCACATGCAGCTATAGGCTAGGCAGACGGTAGGTTCTGCCTCACATTCATTTGGGGACCCTGCTTCTCCACTGGGTGCGTCTCTGCCACCCCCAGTTTCAGCTTGACATACATGATGGAGACCAGGCCGTGGCCACACCCATATCCCACCGTCCAGGAAAGGAGACGAGAGATCAACTGTCCAGCGTCGTCCATCTGGAGGTGATGCATGTCACATCCCCTCCCCTCTAGGCCTAACCTGCACCCACGAGGCTGCAAGGGTAGAGAAAATCTCTAGCTCACTAGCTGTACTCCTTAGATCTCTGATTGCCCTGGAAGGTTCGCTGGCCCTGGGGCACTCTCTGCCTTCACAACATCAAATAATAATATCCCGTGAGCCACACAGTGCTGGGGTAGGGTTGCATATCAGTGAGGCGTGTGGTCCTTCGTGGTCAGAAGAACCGCCAGGAGACAGCTCCTTCCTTCCCTGCCGCCTGAGGCTTTCCCTAGCCATCCTAGTGGGTGAAGGTATCAAGGACTATTCCCCAACTGCTGTGGTTGGGAGCCAGGCATCGGCCTTGTCTAGCACATAGAAGGAACGCTCTTGCTAAGTTACCCCGAAGTACTGAATGAATAAACAAATGCGTGGAGGATGGAACTGATCCTCCTCAGAAGCTAATGGTCTCTCCTGCGGATAACGCCTGGGCCGTACACCTGTTCCAGAGTGAACTGATATCTGCAGGAACTGTGTTGTAGTTCCCAGGCTGGGCCAGCAAAGAGCAGCACCCACGCAGAGAAAGCATGGTGGAGAATAAGCACTTCAACGCTGGAGCAGAAAGCCCTGTGTTCTTTGTTCTCTTTGTTGTGAAGCAGCTGGCTATAACAAAGACGCCATCCAATTTCTGCAAGGCTTTCTTCCAAATGCCTTCTCTGGAGATTCTGCTGCTCTTCCTCTGGATTCCTTCTTGGGGATTCAGGTCACCGGGGACAAGATTCTGTTCAGGTTTCACTGTGAGGATGCTGCTGTGCGCACAGTGCCCGGAGAGAGCGGCTCCATGCTCTGCAAGGGCTCAGCTCCCTTGAGGTCACCATTTCCCCCGGGAGGCCTAGCATTCTGCTGGCTAAGAACAGGAGGCTCCAGTCCTCAGCGGGGTCCAGCCCAGCTGGTCTTGCAGCACCTGGAGCACCACGAGTCCCGTCTTATAAGAGGAGCGGGTGGCAATGCACCCTATGTTTTAAAGAAAAACATAAAAAGAGGAGTCAGACTTCATGACTCCCACATGAAGTCTGCCTCCTCCTTTTGGTTCTTTCCAGTCCTACACAGGCCTGTCTGTCATTCACTAACCTACAAAAATTCTCAGATCCCTTCAGAAGGACAAACCCACCTTCTGAGCTGCCAGTCAAGAAGTACAGGGAGATACTAGCAATCTGTCCTTTTGCTGGCATCCTCTGACACTTGCTAACACTCCCACTTACAAAGGACAGGAGAGACACCTGAGAAAGAAAGGGCACTTCCTCGAAATTCTGTCCTCTGCACAGCCCTCGGAGTCTGCGGAGCAAGTCCTAAGGTTAGAGTCGCTGTGCATTTGGGGAGATCCTTTCATCCTGCCCTTATCTGGAAAGAGGGAGGAAGGAGAGAGACCAGGAAGGAGGAAACAGGAAAGGGTTTTTTACACCGCCCCTGAAAGGTACCTTAGCCAAAAATATGCCTATGGCCTCCCTGTCAGGGCAGGGCTTTGTTGTAGCCTCCCCTGTGCCAGCTCTGGCACTGGCAGTCTAAAGCACAGCCCTGAGTTGTGAGGTGCCTGGAGGACTGGGGTCCAAAAAGCATCGCAGCCAAGTTGGAGAAGTAGCAACTGGGATGTGAAGACCCGGAAGGAGCTCACTGGGGTCTCAGACCTGTGTTCATGTGTGTTGTCTGCTCCTGTGCTCTAAGTGCTGAATTCAGACTCTCCACCTACCAGGAAAGGCCACGGCTCTCACCTCAGAGAGCAAACATTTTGTATCTTCACAGAAATGTTCTTTGTAGAGCAATTCTGCAGGGAGAAGCAAAAGCCTCCTTTAGAGATGTCTGGGGACTGTGTTTGAAGTATGCTGTCATGTCCTTCTGTCCCTTACCCAACACAAACAGCTCCTCATGCAGGCTCTCAGTTTCTCCCAGCCCTCTGGAGCAGGGGTGAGGAACAGCGTGATTCTTACCCAGCTCGCCACCCACCCTGACCCACCCCCACAGGCCAGCTCCAGCTCCACAGAGGCCAGCAGGCAAAGCCAGCCAGAGAGTGTAGCCCCTGGTTCTCAGAAACTAGATAGATCCAAATCATTCGTGGAAATATTTATAGCCTGCAACAAGAAGAACCCATTAAACCAGAATTTCTAAGAATCTGGCTATGAAGGCCCCCAGGTATGCACAAAACACTAGACAGCCAATAATTTGGGGTTGGAAACACTGACCTAATAAAATAATAGTGCTACTAGTAAGACGTATCCTATCCTCTGGGCCAGGCATAAAGGAAAGTGCTTTTACATATATTTCACATATAATCCTCTAATGACGTCTGTACATTATTTTCATAGGTTTACTAATCAGAAACAATCTCAGAAAAGTGGTAGAACTGACTGCTGGAGGAGCTGGGGAGACAGTTCCGAGGTACAAGTGCCTGCCTGGTAGGTGCAAGGTCATGAGTTTGAACCCTAGTCCTGCAAAAGAAGAGGAAGAGGAAGAGGAAGAGGACGAAAGAAAGAAAGAAAGAAAGAAAGAAAGAAAGAAAGAAAGAAAGAAAGAAAGAAAGAAAGAAAGAAAGAAAGAAGAAGAAAGACCTGACTGCTGGGCTCACACATGGTTACGAAATAAGAGTACCAGAAATCCAACCCAGCTCCACTATTCCCATAGCTTCAGCTTTTAACCACTTGATCTGAAATGTTCCATGTTTTCTTTGTTATGATCTTAAGCAATCCAGGAAACAGTTTTCAAAAGAAAAAACAAGCTTTCCCAAAGTGTATTTGCCAACATATAAAGTCAATAAAAAATGTCCAGCGGCCATTGGAAGAGTTGGTAGGCCTGGTAGTTTCCAGTTATTTTGTGTGTGTGTGCGTGTGTGTGTGTGTGTGTGTGTGTGTGTGTGTGTGTGTGTGTATTTGAGCATTTTTCATGTTCAGAGACTTTGACTTTTCCAGTCAGGTGAGAGAAAGGGGGGGTCTTGCTCCCCACAGCAGCAGCCTTTGGCTCCTGATGCTGATTCCACAGCCAAAGCTCTTAGCTATGGAGACTTTTTCTAAGCAGAGTAACAGGGAGATAGTAGCTCCGTCTGCTACCCTAGACCATTAGAAGCTAATTCTCTGTCAGTTTGTATTAAATGGGTCATTCTTCTCATTGATTTTCAGTAACTGATGAAATCTGTTCAACTCAAACAAACCTCTGTGCACTATGGTAGCATCCTGTCCCTGCCTAAGACATACCCTCAGCATACTGCATTTTAAGTGCTTCCACTTAGGGCAGACTATCAGCCCCTTGAAGGCAGGGGGCTCCATTTGCCTTTGGACTTCCGGCACCTAACTCGACAGCTTAGTACAATAGTAGCTCAGCATGTTAGAACAACTTTAAATTGAGTCGTTTAAATAAGGAAACTGCAGATTGAGTGCGGGAGCTACCAGGACAACTTGTACAAACCAGGGATGCCCTGGGCAATGTGGAGCATGGTCATTTTATTGGTAACAGATGTTGGTTGAATTAATCAATTCATTTATATGAAAGATATTCACTGCATTAGCCACTTCTTGTGAATGGTATAACTCTAGTGTCTCCTGGTTGAGCTATATTTCCTTGAGAAACCTTGGATGACACAAACCACTTCACTGAGCATGGGAAAGTCTTGTCCCACTGCTATTGTCTGTCCGGGTTCCACTGTAGGTCTAGTGACACAGAGCACCTGACACCAAAAATATATCCCATAAATATCTGCTCAATGGAATTGATAGAAGTTTCTAAGACATTCACATAGTTGAGGCCAAGGGTGGTGGTTTTTTTCAAATTGTATTCCCCCAAAAGATAGGTTCCAGTTCTAACTCCCCATAACTGAATCACCTTATTAAAAAAAAAAAAAAAAAAAAAAAAAAAAAAAAAAAAAAAAAAAAAAAAAAAAAAAAAAAAAAAAAAAAAAAAAAAAAAAAAAAAAAAAAAAAAAAAAAAAGGTCTTGGTGGCTATAATCAAATTAAAATGGAGTCTCACCCTAATCCAGTGACTAGCAAGCTTCTAAGAAGCTGGAACTCTGGATAGAGACCCTAGGGATGTCATAAGAAGGCAGACATAGAAATTAAAAGGACCAATCAACAAAGCCAATAGTGCTAGGAATGCCAGCACCATCAAAAATCTGAACAAGAACCAGATTCTTCCTTACAATCTCCATTAGCAGTCAGTCCTATTCACATCTCAGTTTTGAATTTCTGGCTCCCAGAACTCCGAAAGAATAAATTCCTGTCATTTTAAGTCACCTAGTTTATGGTAGTTTGTCTTAGGGAGCTACAACAGTTAACACATTTTCACTGTAAATGAGCATAAAAATGAAAGTCCAAATGGCATAGCCCGACATGTGCCATCCTTCCTGATAGCACCCTAATTACCTCTCTGTCTCCTTTGTGTGACCTTCTTCTGAGCACCCTTTGCTTCCACCATTATTCCTAGGACATGTGTGGCCAGGTCTCTACGTCTTCCCATGTGTTGTTCCCTCTACACCTGCCTTTGGAGACCTAGTTTAACAAGCAACTCTGCTAAACACCTTCTTTCACCCTCTCAGCAAGAACTAAGGGCTTGCTTCTGCAAGGCCCTCCAGAAAGTTTCTCTCTTTTGGTGTTCCTCACAATTATCTTCTTGCTTGCTTGCTTTCCCCCTTGAGTGCTGCCCCTTCCAGGGGCTGTGCTTTATTCTTCTCTGGATCCTTGGTGCCTAGCACAGCACTGGGAAGGAGTAGGGACAGCATGAGAAGTCAAGTGACAGATTAGAGAAACTTGAACCTGGGAGCAGTTGAGACTTCAGTAAGTGGAAGGCACAACCGACTGGGTGGAAACTGAGGCTAGAATGGTAGGTTAAAACCAACCTGTGAAAAGTGGAAAAAGTCATGAACAGTTTGAATATGATTCAGCAGACTTCTAAGAGCCTGGGAAGACTGGTCTGTGACCTGCCCGGACAGGTGCTGACAGTCCAAGCTCCCTACAGTGGTGTAGAAGACAGACCCATGCGGAAGATATGCAGGTGGCATGAAAGCCATCTGGGAGGTCTGTGCCCTCCGGGCCCAAGAAGGCGGGTGAACAAGCTAAAAGAGGATCCGCAGGGCACAGGTGCCACTGAGACAGAATCGGAAGTCTTCAGACTCAAATTATTGGACAAAATGGTGAAAGAAAAGAGCCAAGGAGGCCTGTGTAGCTGCCAGCTCATGAGTGTGCGCGGGCAATAGCGTCGCCCTCCATGAGAGGAGCATGAACTGGACCTGGCCAGAGTGGCAGTGACGATTCCCAGAAGACCGTGGCCGATGGGGTGCTGGGGCTCAGCGGATGTGGCCGATTAGAAATGCAGCTGTGGAGCATACTGACACACAGGTAGGGATTCTCACAGTTCAAAGAACGGATGAAATCCCTCAATGAAAGGAGAAATAAAGGGCTGGCCAGATAACTCCGCAGAGTAAAGTGCTTGATTAGGCAGACACAGGGACCCGGGTTCCATCCCCTGCATCCCCTGCCAGCCCAGTCCCCGGGGCACGCTGAGACTGTGATTGAGACTGGGCGTGGTGGCGTGCGCTTATAATCCCAGCACTCGGGAGGCTGAAAGCAGGAGGATCACTATGAGTCACAGCTGTGTAGTGAGACCCTGTAGACTCGGTTCTAAAAGAGAAAAAGAAAAGAAAGAAACGAGAAACAAACTGTTGACAGGCCCCTGAGGAACACCGCTGGCCCCCACCGTCTGCCCCACCAAAGCCCTGGCAGGATTTCCTGACTCTGAGCTGGCAGAGGGGTCTCCCCATGCTCCTGCCGCAGCCCGTCCTCAGACTCCCTGGTTTGCCTCTGCCGCAGCTGCCCCACGACGCACAACGCTCTCAGCCTGCCATCTCCCAACGTTTCTTTTTCTGTTTGCTAATAATATTCTGGCACAAACACTCTATTCATCAGTTCAGGCTTAATGTGGTAAATATCTATATTCACCTTGAACAGGCTACTTCAGCTAGCACCTATTTATTCAATCAGGTTCCATTCTGCCTTCAGCTCTATGCCTTGCCTAGGACAAAGAAACCTCAGTCCAAGGTTTGGGAGACCATTGTGCAGGGTCCTTCAGCCGCTGGAACACAGTAACCACAATAGCAGACATTAAAAATTAATGAGTCTGCTGTACTCGGTGTCTCACAGTCAAGGATAGTTATGGTAGATAAAAGAGAGAAGGGGGAGGGGAGAGCGTGGTAGCGAATGGTTCTCTTTATAATTATGAGGTGAAAATAAAGTGGTGAAGAAAGTGGGAGGAGAAGGCCGAGACCCAGTAAAAGGCCGGCGTGATGAAGCAAGGTGAGGAAGCACAGCCAGATGCAGCCGTTTCAGGCTCGTGTCCGTGGGGGGCAGCGGGGTGCGCGGGAAGAGTCTGGAAGGAGCAGAATGTTTCCACCCCGGCGGTGCTGGCCTAAAGCCTGGCCATCCCTGACTTGAATAATGAGGCTGTTGGACTAGCCTGCAGTCAGCCGCAGAGACTTACGTAACAAAGCAAAACAAGTCTTTGGCTCACCTACCGTCCTCAGAGCAAAGCTGAGCCTTCCTGCACCTTGCGAGCGTGGCCACAGAGTAGTTTCGTGCAGCTACTGTGCTTTGCTTACCACCAAAGGAAATGTGCTTCCTAAAAGGAAGTGAACTGAGATGTCAGTAATCAAATAAAATTAGCCGCACCCAGCTCCAAACACACTTGCTACTATTTTTTTTTTTTTTTTTTTTTTTTTGGTGGGACCAGGGTTCAAACTCACGACCTTGCACTTGCCCAGCAGGCACTTGTGCCTCGGAGCTATCTCCCCAGCCCCCACACTTGCTACTATTGCATGCCTCTTCTTGCTGCACTCTGAAACAGGACAAACCACGAGCTTCAATAAACTAGAAGATCCACCAGATTTTCCCCCAAACAGAGTAACTGGTGAACTAGAGACAAACATACATATATTCTATTACACACCAAGAAAATTGGTAAGTTTTCCAAATAAAGTCTGAAGCAAAAGGTTGTGTTTTATTCATGTAGTGCTTCATAAGATATACTACTGTACTATTTTAAGGAGATAACTAGAATTTTGTAGATTAAATCCCTATGGAGACCAGATATTCCTAGGATGAGGAATTGGGTAAGTGTTACATTATCTGCAAAACATCCTGGCTTTTGGTAAATTGGATCAGCAGGCTAGAGCTTAGGGAGCTGCCGAGACAGAATTAAGGTTCTGTTGGCTTCCTCGGACACACGGCCACTGGCTTCTTTGGATGAGTGGAAGGATCTGGGGAGAGTCAGGTACTGTGCTTTCATTTCCTGGGTGGGTGGGTAATCTGAGTGTCCTTTGGGCAGGTGTATAACCCATCCAAATGTCAGAGCACAATGTGCTGTGACACTCACTCCTAATCAAAGTCACCCAGGAAAGCTTATCTTTCTCCAGACACTCCGACTTCACCCAGAGGTTCCCATTCAGCAGTGCTTTGGGGTTGAGGGAGGCAGCCATGGCATCCGGGGCTCGCAAAAACTCCCCAAGTGGTTCTCATGAACAGCTAGAATGAGAGCCCTGCCCTCACCCTCCCCAGCCCTTAGGTGAGAGCACCTCCTTTCCTTCACGTTTCTACCTGGGCCAGTGAGTGCCCTTAGCATCCCCTCCTCCTTCGAGTGCCCGCAGATGGTGCCAAGCCCAGTCCCAGGGAAAGTAAAGAGAGCCGCTGCTTGTATCTAAGCAAGGAGTGGCAGAATCTGATTTATATTTTAGGAAAGAGATGTCGGCAGGATGGCAGAAGGATGGATGAGGGTGAACTCGAGGCCAAGGAGACCAGTTGGGCCCTTGACCAGTGCTATCTATCAAGGCCATGAAAAAAAGGGGGTCAGGACTGACAGATAGAGGGGGCGGGTCTGAAAACAGGTCTACAGCTGAACCGACAAACTGGGCGGTGGTGCACAGGAAGGTGGGGGTGAGAAGAAGGTAAGATGGAGAAATAAGGTCAAGAGTGACCCAGTTAACTAAAAATAAGGCCAGCTGGTTTGGAGAGGGAGAAAGAACATCCATCCACCTGCAGTGTTTGTCTCTTTTATGCATCCTGGGCCCTGGAAGGAACAAGATGGGTCACACGGAGCTGACAGTAAGCCCGTCCCAAGGATTTGTATTGTGATAATTTGTATTTATGTCCAGATTCTCCGCAGCTGAATGGTGGGGACAAGTACTATTCATCTCTTTGCAATCTCAGCTCCTAGCCCCGTAAGCACGTAATAGGCACACAACACAATTGTGGTAAAGAGATCACTGACATAATGGAAAAGGCAACAGCCTCACTGGGAAATCTCCCTATTATCAACTCTGCCTTATGATAAAGGTTTCCCATAAAGAGGAGCCAACATTCCTTATTTACCTGGGCTCCAAATGGCCTGCATTCCCGGGATGCTGCCAGCAGCCTCCTTGGGGAGGAGGTGTGAATGAGACAAAGTATTCAGGCCTGAGGCATCCTGCGTGCGTTGGCATCCAGGCTGGGCATCGCTCAACCAAGGCTGCTGTCCGTGATAAATGCCTTTTTTCTGAATGTGGGAGGGGAGAGAAGTGGATAAGGCTCGGAGCCCAGAACCTATGTCTGTCCTCGTCAGCGACACAGATAGACAAGGATACAGAGGGGCTGGAAGGGAACCTGGCCGGCAGAATGCAAAGTAAAGAGGACTATGCCCCTTGGCTCAGCGCTATGGGCACTCCCCGGAGATGAAAACTGCAGGAGAGCAATCGCGTCCCCCGAGCCCAGGGAGATGGATTTTGTTTCTTTTTCAGAATGGATACTCTTGTTTTCAGGTCTCTCTACAATACCTCTTTCTTTTCCTGAGGTCTCTAAAAAGTCGCAGTGAATATGTTTAATTAATCAGTCAATCATAGCTGCTAATGATCAGGCAGCTAGCTAGGTGTCTGTCACAAAGGAATCTGTCCTTGCACAACCCAAAGTAGCACAAACCAGGACCAGTGTGACCTCTGATGTGCCTCAGGCAGCATTTGACCTGAGGTCCTCTTCTGGCCTCTCCCATAAATGCTTTCTAAACAGTCTGATCCTTCTGATACAAGAAATTGATCATGTGGACTGTAGTTACATTTTTCAAATAAAATCTCCTTTGTGATTTTTTTTTTTTTTTTTTTAATTGAGATCCATCTCCATCTTCCCTCAGCCACCACCCAACTCCGGTCCCTGTGGGGGACGGTACTGCATCGCCAATTAGAAAGAAGATGCGCAGACTTCTTTGTCAGCGACACTGTGAAGGCCTCATTTTCACATGTCACTTTGGCTGGAAGCGCTAACTCCCCATATCAGGAGGTGACCGCGGGTTTTCCTTTCCATATCCACAGAATCCAGGGCACATTCGTGTTCGTTTCCGCTGCCCTGCAGGCTTTCCTCTTTCGTTTCTCATTTTCTTTCCTATCACAAGTCAGCAAAATTCTGTGCCAGACAAACTCCACAGGAACCGTTGTTGACAGCTTGGGAGAGCAGAAAGGAAAGGGGAAGGGGGAGACGGAAATGAAGGAGAGACCAAGAGGACAAAGGGCTTGGGAGGCAGAGAGCTGTCACAGTGGCCTTGGAAACAACTCGCTGCTCCTGTGGTCTGTGGTGGGCTTTGTTTTCCGTGTCACAAACTCAGTCACGGCTTTATTTATTCAGCTGTGCAAGCCTGATTCATCTTTAGCATCGCCTGATACTTGTGCTCAGCATGCTCTCTACAAAGGCATCCATCACGAGACTAAGACTATGTTGCAAAAATGAAAAATAAAAACTTAAAGCTGAAGAGAAAATTTTAAGATGTGAAACACAGAAAGAATTGACCTATCAGTATTCAGAACCTTGCCTTCTTGACTGCCAGTTCTGGGTTTGTTGATGTGTGTAATGGAAAGAGTAGGGGGTGGGGCGCTCAGGGCCTGGCTGAACTTACCTGAGCAGGAGCAGAATATAGTTCAGTAAGCAGCCAGGGGTGAGGGCCTGTGGCCCCAGGGCTCACTGGGAGAATGGCTATCGAAAGAAAAGAAAAGGCTCTTCAGCAGGCAAGGAGTGGGGGCTGCTGTATTTGGGGAAGAAAAGAAAGAATTGCTGGAACTTTCCCATGCATTAAGATTATGTCTGCCTTTAGTATTTGCTCAATAAACTGTGGGAAAGACTCCAGTACTGGCCTGGAGTAACTGAGGGTAGGGCACTTCATGGCCCTGGGCTGGGTCTCCAGCACCACCACAGCAAGAAATTAAGAATGATACTTTCAAGTTTGGGGGGAATGGTAGGGCAGACTTGGTATGGACCCCATACTGAGGAAGGGCCGAGTACAGCTCGTCTCTCTGCAGGTTATAGGTCTGTCCAACACTATTACAGACACTAAGTATGAGAACGAACTGGCAAAGAAAATAGCATTGGAGGGAGACAGAGATTCAGAAAATAAATTGGGGAAAAGATGATTCTCAAAATGGTATAAATAAGTCAGGTTTAGTTGGGTGTGTTGGCACATGTCTATAATCCCAGAATCCTGAGAGGCCGAGGCAGGAGGATCACAAATTCTAGCCTCATTGGCTGAGGAAGTCCTTATTCCAAAAAAATTTTTTAAAGACTGGGAAGAAAGTTCAGTGCAAAGGCCCCTATTTAAATCCCTAGAAAGTGCCCCCCAACTAACAAAAGGTCGGATTCAATATTCCACCAGACTTAAAGCACCTGTTTAGGCAGGTACAAGGAACGGGGTTCAAACCCCCAGCATGCTGTGCAGGCCCCACCTCCAGGGTGCGCTGAAACAGCAATTGAGACTGGGCCTGGTGGTGCGTACCTATAGTCCCAGCGCTTGGGAGGCCAAGGTCAGGAAAATCACTACAAGTCCAATCTGTATAGCAAGACCCCATAGACCCTGTACTAAATGCAGTTTAAAAGAAAAAAAAAAAAAAATCAACCAGCCTGTCCTCAAATACTAATCCTATCCTATCCTATCACTCATGGGACAATGACAGTCATGACACACCATTAGGCATATCCAGAATCCCAGGTCTCCTCCCTGTGAAGCAGGCTCCCTGTCACTGAATGCCAGCAACTTGCTCTGGCCAGAGCAGCCAAGCTGCCTGGGGTGCGGGTGGTAGTTAAGAGGCATCAGCGATGAGGCAGAGCTGGTCAGCCAGATAAGGCGCCCGCAGGTCCTCGGGAGACGATGACGGCCTTCCTTCCAGTATCCCTTCACAGCGTACCTGGGCGCATCTACCATTGTCAGGGCTGAAAGGAAGATCCAGAGGACAGCCCTCATGGGCTATATTGAGATTCTTAACAAATTGCCATGGGTAAGATGTCACTTGACAGACCAAGAAGGGGTCAATTTCCCAAAGGTGTGATGATGTATATTCAAGGGAGAATTGCTGGGAAGTTAGTTGCTGGGGAAAGGGACAGCAGAAGCTCCCAGCCTTGAGGC
Organism: Myocastor coypus; assembly: GCA_004027025.1. Lineage (NCBI taxonomy): Eukaryota > Metazoa > Chordata > Mammalia > Rodentia > Myocastoridae > Myocastor > Myocastor coypus. The sequence continues at coordinate 39,167 of PVJA010007582.1, forward strand.
CATGGCTCCAGCCTCCCTGATTCTGGAAATGGGGTGCTGGGACTCCATCTACCACAGGCCTAGGAGCTGCCGCCCGCCAGAGAGTCAAGGGAGCAGCGGGATGTTTAGGGACTTGACCCAGAAAACTCTCACCTTTACCACCACCACAACCCCAGCCTCTACAAGCAGGATGCAGGGGCTTTAAGCATCTCAACCTGAGATGTATTTTTATCAAAAAAAAGCCAGAGCAATCATTGCTTGAGATCTCTTCCCTAAGAGTAGTCCAGAGAGCCCTTGATTTTCCCTGAGATCTTGAATAACATCTAGGTACCCAATATTTGAAGTAATACAAACACTGTAATCACTATTAAAGCATGAGGGCGGAAACTTGAAATCTAACCTATGACCACATGAGTTGCTCTTATCTTCCCCGTAAAATATTTTTTTTATTTTCCCAGTTTTCAGTCACAATCACTTGTAACTTGTATCATCAGAAAATAGCTATTTCAATTATGAAAAGAATTAAAAGCCTTTGCTTTGCTCCTGATTACCCAAGGGTAATAAACCTCTCTGAACCTTGGTTTTCTCATCTGTGAAATGAGAAGACTGTGTGTGTGACTAGCTTGCCAAGATCCTGCTCGGCACAAACACTCTGGAAATCTGTGAGAAATTTTATTACAAGCTATACTAATTTAGTCACAAGAGAGTATAATCTCAGGGCCCAGCAGCATGGCTCAGTGGTCTAAAGAACCTGCTTAGGAAAGCTTAGGCGGCTGCAGGGACCGCGGTTCAATCCCCGGCACCACATGCTGCACCAGCCCTGCCCTCAGGGCAGGCTGAGCCAGTGATAAAAATAAATAAATAAACAAACAAAAGTTCTGAAACAAGAAAAAAATAAATAAATAATGTTTTTTTTTTTTAAAAGAGAGTATAATCCCTACAAACCTGTGAAGATCCCAGTTATCTATATGCAACTTGACAGAAAAAGGTAAACTTTGCTTGGCATAGGGGAGATCATTATATGTACTAATTCTGTTTTCTCCTTTAGAGAGTTTGATGATCCATTTATTTATTAGACATTGTTAAAGATCTATTGTGTGCTAGGAATTCTGCCAGTCATTGTTACACGCCTCCTAGCAAATCTATAATCCTGCTATACTAGTAAGATAATAGCAGCTACTCTAACAGGTAAACAGCCAAAGCAGCCTAGTGACAGGAGATATTTGTATCTCACTTGTCTGAAGTGCCAAATGGGTATTTCTAATTGGGGTGGAGAAAGACTGTCCCAAGCAATGATACCAAGGTGGAGGCTGCCCATCTTGGGTTGCATGGTTTCTGACTTCAAGGCATGGCTTAGTAAATCACAGTTCTCAGTGACTTTGGTTTGTCAGGGGTTGGGGAAAGCACAGAAGGATCGAAGTGGTCCTCATCACCCACCCTCATCTGCCCCTGGTTATCCTCAGCCACATGACTATATACCAAGAGTTTGGTGACCAACTGTCATTTTGCCCTCTGTAGGCTTTGAAAACAACCAGTGAGCGATAGCTCCACCAAGGGGACCCATGAGTTCTGACTGCAAGGCACATACCACTGTCACCTTAGCAGCAAATAGATAACATTTTGGCCAACTCTCCCATCGCTGGAGTAAGGCAGCTGGCATCCAGGACATCAGTAGTGAGAGGTTTATTTGGCTTATGGCTACAGAGGGTTCAGCCCACAGTCACTGATGACTTTAATTATAAAAGCAGTGATAGTTTTAAGAGAAGCAAAATGCCAAGAACTCACTGAGGAAGAAAACTATAGCTGCCTTTTAGAGGTTGGGGGTGGGAATCAGAGAAGTTCAATAAATAGCTCAAGACCAGCCTTGTGCTTCAAGCCCAAAACCATCTTTCTGCTTGGCTAAAGACTGTCCTGAGTTCTGTCGTGCAGGATTCTATGTGCTCGCTGGTCAGCAGAAGGAAGCCAGCTCTGCAGGCAGGAAAAGAACACGGATGTAAATCTGTAAGTGGAATGAAGCCTCCAGAGAAAGAGCAAGTTACTTTATGCAGTCAGTCATCAGTTCCTAAAGCCATAAAAGTGTTCCTAGCCAACCTGAAAATAGATTATGACTGTGAGATATTATTTTCTTGGATATTCAATTGTTATACTGCCTGGCATTTTTTATTTTTGCATAAAATTGAACTTTATGGTTTCATAGTAATCAAATTCTTTTATTTGTGCTATGCTCCTACCCAATAAACTTTCACTAAGATATACCCTGTTATGTTACAGCTATATACTTTGATTAAAGCAGTTACAGACCCATCAAGTTCCACATTCAAATAACTACAATGATCAATTTTTATACTTCATACTTTCTCTTTTGATCCATTATGTCATTGAGCCAGAATGGCTCCAAGGTAATTTGTAATCTCTGGCACTTTGCTCTATGTATAGGTGTTGACCCATATGTTTAATACTTGTGCAAATTCACCTGACTTGATCTGTGCTATTCTTCATTACTTGCAACCTGATTAAAATCATGAATCTCTGGAATATAACTATGTTTTCAAGATTGTCATCTAAATTATGTAAATAACAAGCACTGTAATTAGCTCTCTTCTTTGATGAGCTTCTGTTAAGGATCAAGGTGTGTTGATCTATATTTATCGGCTCAAGGCATGTTTCTTTCCCCGACAGTATGCCTGTGCAGGAGGTGGGCCTCCTGATGGAAGCGTTCCATCAGCATCCTGGCCTAACCTAGCCTGGCCCTCAGCCTTCCTCACTATGCTCGACTCAAATACTCAAGAGTCCTCCATCCAGAGAGATTGTCAGAAAGGATTCCAACAGTTCAATCCTTGTGTCTCCAAACTACTTCTCAGGATCCTAATGCAGAGCACCATTTTTCTTTTTCTACATGCCTTCTAACTCTGTTAGGGAAAGTCTTCAGATCTTCCAATAACAACTCTTTCTATTCCTTACCTCCATTTGGAGATAAGAAAGCAACTCAGCAGTGTTGCCTTAATTATCAGCAGCTTTTCTTACAGGGATAAAGAGGTAGAGGCTCCAGGCTGACCTGAGGACCCAGCCACTGGCTCTGTCCACAGCATAGTCTTGTGGGATGAACACATTTTAGCGTGGGGTTGTGTCATGGCCCTGTCACTGAGCACTAAGGCCTTCACTCAGACTACAGACAATGACAGTTACCTTACAGAATTGTTGTGAGATCTGTGGAGGCCTGCATATGTCAGGTCACCCGGCCATTTTCCTCTGAGCAGCAGTGCTATGCAATGAATACTTGCCCAGCTTCTGAACCAGAATCCAACTTCCTACTCAATTTCTCTGGTCCTGGCTTCTTTGTTCCTAAAACATGCATAATAATCATACTCTTCTTGTTGAGTTGTTTTGCAAATTAAATGTGATCATCAATTATTCATCCAGGCCCTCAGTATTAGCTACAAGATAGGATCAAAACGTAGGATGAGTTTTCAAGTTTTAAAAACCTTTATCACAGCAAAAGACACATTCCCATTAATCTCCCTCAAAATTCTCATTTCAAACATCTTCACCTCATCTTTCCAGCCTCTTCTGAAACAGTTCTGGAACTCTGGAAGTTCAGTGTCAAAATGTTTCCCTTGCATGGTCATTTTGACTTTAGGAAATAGCCAAGTAAATACCTAGGACAAGCCCCTTGCTCCATGTCCAGCTCCACAAACAAAGCCATAGATATTACTTTTAATGTTTTGAACAGGCATTTGCACTCCTGTTTGGCTTTTTCCTATTGGACTCGATGTTTCCATCTTTGTTCATCACCCCAGTGTTCCCATCACAAAGACCCTCAGTCACTGACTTCCCCAGACACTGACTGAGCAAGAACCCACATGGTTGCTATGGTTTCTATCCAGATGTCCGCCCCCCTAACCCTCATGTACTTGTAGGTGGGGCTTTTGGGAGGTGACTGGATCACTGGGTGGGGCGGATATTCATTTTGCGAGGTCAAGCCTGTTTGGAGCAAGTGGGGCCTGGAGACACAGCCAGGAAAGGCCTATCGCTCTTCTTTCTCCCTCGAGCTCCCTCTGCTTCCTTCCACCATGCCGTGAGCTATTTCTCCTCTGCTGTGCCGCCATAGCTCGGACCAGCCAACAATGGACAGAAAGCTCCACACACCGCGAGCCACAGTAAACCTCTCTTCCCTTCATCTCTGGGTGTCAGGTATTTTGCCCCAGCGGGGAGTGAAGTGACAAGATGCTAACTTCTCTTCTTATGCTTCTTCCTTCCTTATTTATTGGCTTGCTCACTTAATCCCTATGAAACACTCTTTGAAGCCTGGACCAAATCATCCAAGGACCCACGCTGGCTCCTGGGGTTGGCTTGAATGCATGAGGAGAAGCTGCAGCGTACAGCCAGACCCCGCTTCACAAGACTCTTCACCTAAGAGCTAAAATGGGCTTCACAGCTGAGTAAGGACAATGATTAGACAATCAGACTCAAAAGGAAACCAGGAAAGGCATCCAGGAAGGGGTTAGTCATGAACTGGATTTTCAGGCAGGTTTTAAAACACCTAAGGAGTAAGAAGCTATTGGGTCAGAGGAAGGGACACAAAGATTTCCAAGCCGAATGTCATACTCTTGAGATTGGAGCCTCCAAGTCCATAGAAACAGAGAGCCAATGACTGGCTTCTGGGACTGAAAGGACATAGTAATGGAGTGTGACAGCACGTGGGCATGAAGTTTCTATGGGGAGTAATGAAAAGGTTCTGAAATTAAGTAGTGGTAATGGCTACACAACTCTGTGGGTATTCTAAAAACCACTGAATGGTACAATTTAAAAGAGTGAATTTTATGGTAAGTAAATTATATCTTAATGAAGCTTTTAAAACAAATAGGAAGAATGAATTCTTAATGTGATCCTACCACAG
>PVJA010007582.1:44142-68040 GCA_004027025.1 Myocastor coypus
GGGGGGGGGGGGGGGGGGGGGGGGGGGGGGGGGGGGGGGGGGGGGGGGGGGTCGTCATCATTACTGGCATCGAAGAGGGAGAGGCCAGGGCTGTGGCAAATGCCTATAGTGGGCAGGCTAGTACCCCACACCAAAGGAGCCTCTGGCCCACCACACAAGCAGCTCGAAGGCTGCAAAAACGCTACAGGTTCCTCTGGTCTCTTATTTAATACAAGGGTTTTTTTTGTTTTGTTTCGTTTTGTTTTGTTTTGTTTTGTTTTAAGACTCAAACAGGAACATATAAAACAAACGTGCTTTCTCCTCTGTATTTTCCTATAAATAATTGAAGCAGTGAAATGATATTCCAGTTTGTTTCTTTCAGATTCACAAGGAAAATAAACTTTTTCATAATTTGCCAATTTATCCCTCTTCTCCAAGAAAAACTAGCTAAGTTCTTTACAGAGTCATAGTATTTTTGGTAAATTAAAAATTTTAGGTGTTTAAATTGATTATTTTGCAGGTTGCCTATGTATTCCTCTGGGGGAGAAAAGCTTTTTATTTAGCTGAACAAAAATAATATTGCTTTTCTATTCAAGATGAAATTTAGAGGAAATAGCTGATTAGTAAAACAGAACTGTGTGTTTATTGTTCAGTGTGTTTAGAACTTGATAGTGCTTGATGGAGATAAATGAACTGGAAGAGGGCCAGGGGAGACAGCTCAGTAGAATAACTGCCTGCCTGGCAAGCACAGGGTCCTGAGTTCAATCCCAGTACTGAAAAAAAAAAAAAAAAAAAACTGGAAGAGCTCTGAGTTCAACTGGGTTTGGTTCTCAACTCTGCCTGTACCTTTTAGTGAGCCTGGGCTTATCACTCTTCTCTCTAAATATCAGTTTCCTCTCATGAAAACAAGAGGTTAATAATGAGCATTCAGGGCTCTTAGGAGAATCCGTGGGATGATCTGTGAGTCTACAGCCCGAGCACAAGGGCAATGAGCTTCTCATTTTATTCCCCCAAGTCAGCCTAAAACGCTAACATACACCACCCCCAACCCATCACATGCACACTCATTAGTAAGCAGTCCCAGGACCAGGACTCAGGCCGATACTACTTATCAGGCACAAGCAGCAGATTCCAGAAATTACACTAAGGAAATGGCTTCGCTTATGTCCTTCAGAGTAACAGAGGTGCCCTGAGTAAGACAGGTTGGTGGCAGTTCCTGTCTGTTATCTTGGTTACTGAGTATCTTGGGATATTGCAATAGCCATTTCCTTCTTTTTTCCTGGGTGATGTATTTTTTTTCTTTTTTTTTTTTTTTTTTGTCTTTTTGAGACAGGGTCTAACTGTGCAGTTCAGGCTGGCCTTGAGCTCACTTTGGTAGCCCAGGTTGGTCTTGAACTCTCACCAATCCTCCTGCCTCAGCCTCCCAGTGCTGGGACTACAGGTGTACGCCACCATGCCTGGCTTTTTTTTTCAAAACATATTAGTATATTCACAATAATTGATACAATGCATATTGTTGTCCTCATAGTAGTTATACAGAGCACAGAGTGTAGACATGATAAATTTTCTAATTGATATCGGTAAAAAAAATTTCTTCTCTTTGAGCTAAGAGAAAGTAGTTGTATACATAGTCCAGTGTTCCATAATTGCAATGAGTTATTGGCGAACTTGGCAATGTTAGAAGCTGTTGATTTAAGCCTTTTACAGCTCGGCATACTAATCTAGCTTTACATTTGCCTTGTAGTTAAACTTTTCTGCTGGGTGGTTAAGGGCAAGTTAAAGCAAGACTTGTATAACAAAACATGTAACTTTTTTATCTTCCAAGGTCAGTCAAATCCCCTCAGGATTAACTTTGAAACCACGTACAGTGCTGTGTACAACTGTTGACAGTGTCAGCCGTCTCCTGGATGAGTGTGCCATTTCCTTCTGTGTGGTCAAGCAGGTTCCCAGGACTTTCCTGAGTGGAGATGATACAGATGCCCTGGTACTTGCTTCACATCTGTGCTCAGGTTGTAAGTACTCTCTGTCCTTGGTCCTTGCCTCAGAATCCTAACCAGCTCAGAAATGCCTTCAGTAAAGGTTATGCTTCAGAGTGCTAGTTGGGTGCTAGTCTCACATAGCCACTACCTCACTCTCACATGCTCCTAACCATCATGACAAAGCTCTAATGATCATTTGCCTCGGCACCAGGTAGGATCTGCACTTTACATGGTGTGTGCAGTGTGTGAAGGTGATACTAACATCATGCCTACTGTGCAGGTAAACACATCAAATGTTTTAAACACCTTTGCCCTAAGACACAAGGGAATTAGCACCTGCACTTATACACCAAGCGGTTTCCCACCTTGTAGGAGCTGAGACCTCCCTTGGAACGCAGCATCTCGCTCCACTCACTCCGACCCTGCCTTGATCCATTCTCAGCTTCTGTAGGAAATTATCACAGACTGAGTAATTTATAAACAACAAAAGTTTATTTGCCTCATAGTTCTGCAAGTCTAAGAGCATGGCTCAGCATCTGGTAAAGGCTTGTGTTCCATCAGAACAAAGCAGAAGCAGAGGCAAGGATTCAAGGGACAAAGACCAAGACGGAGCCAAATTCATTTTTGTAGCAAAGCCAATAGCTTGATAACTATCCCACTCCCACAATTATGAAATTAATCTGTCTATGAAGGCAGGGCTTTTTCTAGCATTAGGCCCCTACTTTGAGGAGCTCACTCAAACAATAGCACCTAACTTAACCTCATCTGACTCATTTCTAGTTAACCTCCTTTAGCTTGGGTTAGCAAATTTGGAACACGATCCAAAGCCTAATTAATGTCTCAGGACCAAATCTCTCTGCCTTCAGTTCAAATGCAGAATGTCTGCAAAGTTAGATGAAGGTTTTATTCTCCAGCATGATCACTAATTGTGATACAGCAACTTGAGTAAGAATGGCCTAGCACATCAGGAGAGCTCTGGGTGTGTCCGTGGATGATTGACATACAGGATGACGTATAGGATGCAAACTGAGGAGGCAGTATGTGGATGGTGCCAACCAATAGGCTGAAGCCTGGGAAGAATAAAAAGGGAAAGAAGCAGGAAATCTCTCTTTCTCTCCAGAGGAACTCCAGTCCTCCATTTATAGGCAAAGCTGATCTCCAGTTCCTTCAGGAGGCCAGGGAAGACTCTGACTTTCTGACACAGACTCATACCAGTGACTATGCAGTGAATTTCCAGGCCTTTGACCTTCAACTGTTCCTGGATCCCTGGATTTCCAGTGCACAGAAAGCCACTCGGATTCTTCCCCTCTGATTCCACAGATAATCGCTACTAATCCTATAAATCTACCTGACAAATTCCTTGTAGTCATGCATACATGTATTTTATACAGAAGCTGTTCCTGCAGTGAACCTTAACTAATATACCCACTCACCAAATCTGACTAGAAAGTCAAAACCGTACAATACTTTCAAAATTGAATAATACTAAGGCATCACTCTTCAAAGCACATTTAATTTTAAAATGAGACAGTTACTGAGGGTATAGCTTAGTAATAAAATGCTCGTCTAGCATGTCCAAGGCTCTGAATTTAATTCCTAGTACCACGAAATGAATGAGCGAATACGAAAAATGGAGTAATCTTAACAGTTTGTCATTTCACTTTCTGCAGAAAGGCCTTCTAACAGTGCCCTTCATGAACCAGTCTAGCTCTTGGTGAGAGGAATGCTACAGCACCATTCCTTACCTGTCACAACTATATCACCGTCCACTAAGAATCCTGGCCCAGTCCCCAGGACTCCACAATGAACTGGCTCTCTTCCTTTGCAAAAGTCATCTCTTTTTTTTTTTTTGTGAGACCAAGGTTTGAACTCACAACCTTGCACCTTGCCACGCAGGCACTTGTGCTACGGAGCCATCTCCCCAGCCCCTTGCAGAAGAACATCTATTCTTGCAACATCTAGATTCCATATGGCATCTCTAGACATGAAAAACTTCACCTCCTAGTCCTGAGCTCTAAGCAGTTCCCATACTGTTACGATTTGTGTGTAGTTGTCCCCCCAAAGCCTCATGTAAATCATGGGGCTATCAAGCACGTGGCTCGAGGGGTGGGGCCAAAGGACCAAGACAAGGCTTGAGGGGCGTGGCCAAGAGAGGCACAAACCATTAAACTGGCAGCACGCGCTGTCATAGGTCCCCTCTTACCCCCCACCAAGGCGGCGGTCTCTCGGAGGTATGGAGCGAATCATCCTGGACACTGCGATGTAGTCTCGAGGTCTTGCTATGTAACTCAGGCTGCTTTAAATTATGAACCCTCCAGTAACTGTGAGCTAAATAAACCTGTCCTTCCCTAAGCTTGTGTGTCAGGTATTTGCCCCAGCAACGACAAAAAAAAACCAAGGCACACATCCAAAAGAGTCCGGACTCTAGACCCAGAAATGATCATTGTGGAAATGTGTTGAGGGCCTCAGCATGAGCCGCTCCCAAAAGATGGCGCCGGCTTCCTGCTTCCGGGTTGTCCTGCGGCGAAAAGCAATTTAGCTGTAATCTGCTTTTGCCTGGCAACCGATGTAGTAACCAATCAGATTTGACTGTGTGAGCGATGGTGATTGGTGGGCGAAGTGCTATATATGAGGGAAGCGCGGGCTGGAGGGGGAGAAGAGGCAGAAATGTAAAGAGTGGAGGTTCTTGTTAGATCCTGGCTGCTGTACCGAATAAACGTTTACAAGCTCAAGTCCGGCGTTCAAGCCTTCGTGTTGCGGCGCCGGACAGAAATGGAATTTAGATAATAGAATGTCCCAAGCGGCCCAATGTGGCAACATGTCACAGAGGTAAAAAGACATGCAAATGAAGGATGCATCAGTGATGAATCATCCATCAGAGCTCCACCTCAGATGACATTTTCCTCTGCTCAGAGCGCCTGTTTCTGGTGTTCTCCCACCTTCATCTCTCTTATCCTCAACTGATGCAGCTCAAGTGCTGTCACCTGAGAAACGTTCCCTTGTACACACTGAAGGCATTGCTCACCCCTCCAGATTTCCACACTTTCTGCACCACATGCATATTGAGCCCAGGGCGTTTGCACTGAGCTACAACCCCAAGTTTTTTGTTTTGTTTTGTTTTGTTTTGTTTTGTTGTTTTGTTGTGTTGTGTTGTGTTGTGTTGCATTGTGTTGTGTTTTGAGACAGGGTCTCATTAAATCACTGAGCTTCCCAGGCTGGGCTTGAACCTGCAGCCCACTTGCCTCAGCCTACCATAATGTTAGGATCACAGGCATGTACCACGATGCCCAGCTTCCCATGGCACAGCTGCCTCCCCACCCCCACCCCAGCACACTTGGCAGAGGGCAAACACCACGTTTCCTCTTACCTGGCATTCACTGAAAATATTGGAGAGAGGGGAAGAGCATAAGGAAAAGAGGAAAATGAGGAACAAGGGGAAACATGAGATCCAGTGCAGTGAACATGTGTTAAAAGTTTTCCAGAGAGAACAGATGGTGACGAGAAAATTGCATTCATTTCCTAGGATTCCCAAAAGCTACCACAAACGTCTTAGCTTAGACAACACAAAGTTAGCATCCCCAGTTGTAGCGGCCAGAACTCCAAAACCAAGTTGTTAACAGAGCCATACTCCCTCCAACGCTTCCAGGGGAGAATCACTCTCTCTCTCCCAGCTCCTCATGGCTCCTGGCATTCCCAGGCAGTGGCCACATAGCGCCAATCTCTACCTCCATCTTACCAGGCCACCTTCTCTGTGTGTCAAATCTTCCTCTCTTCCTCATAAAGACACCAGTCATTGGATTCAGAGCCTGCACTAAATCTATGATAATCCCATCTCCATATCTTGACCCGATGATATTTGCAAAGGCTCTGTTTCCCAAATAAGGTCGCATTTCCAAGCACCCAAAGTAGGATTTGCACAAATCTCTTGGAAGGACACAGCTAAACCCAGTGCCAACTTGACCTCCACGTCCTCAGCACCCTACTTGGGGGTATTCCCAGAGGAAGGCTCTCTCCTCTAGGGCTTCCCAGCCCATGCATCACACAGCACACATGGACCTGGCATCTCGGCAAGAGCAGCTTTTCATGTGGACTTGGTGTTGCAGGGCTGTACCACGGGGTCATTATAAAGGCGTCATTATTCTGTATTCCACAGGTTGTAGCCCACTACAAAAGATCTATGAATACTGCGAGTCACAAAACTTGGGGTCCTACCTCTACATCTCACACATCTGAAGGTGGTGTCCCCTCCTCCTCTACCACTCACCCCACAGAAGTCCTTGTGCTTCCAGCTTGGCCTCTGACTAGTTAGAAAACAAGGCAGGCTGCCGCCACTTCAGTCTGTGAACTACCAGAAGGGTCAAGAGCCCCCCTTTGCTCTGTAAAATGCCTCCTCCCAAAGAGGTGTGGATCTTAGCTTTGTGACTGCAGGTCCAAGTGTTGATTTTTCAGTTCTTTCCCTTCTTCCATTATTCTGCGGGGTTCCTAATCACCTGGAGGCTATACACAGGGCCACACGGAAGATTCATGCTTTGACTCCTCCACCGCTGTTTGTCTGGGGAAGGAATTGACTCTGCAGTTATATGAATTTTTTCCCCAAGGTCTTGAGAAAAAAAAAAGTAGGATTTTCCTTTCTAGGGAGCAGTTGCACCAACCTCATTTGTGGGATTCTGAAAGGGGCCTTTCCTAGATAGAATTCACTGCACATCTCTGTTTTGTATTCTGACAGCAAGTGCGGCATAATCTGTCCTTCTTGAAACTCCCTACCTAATCAACTAACTTGGCCAAGTTCTTCCTAAACAAACCCTGCACAGCTTTCCAGTTCTTTTTCCACAAGAAGTACCAAATTAGCTGTTTTGTGGTTTGCTGGTGAGCCCTGAGACCTTCAGTTGATTATTAGGCACTGCCTGGTCTACAGGGAGAACTGCCCAGAATATCTAAAACTGTCTATTGTTGAAGTTCTTTTCGCCTCATTTCTGTGCCTGTTTCCCTTGGTAATATCGAGCATGGGCTATGCGCCCAAACCATACCAAAGAGGGAGAGGGGGGCCTACGTGAATAAGATGATTATGACAGCAAAAGAATCCAATTCGTTTAAAATACCCACATTTCTTTTCGGATTTAATCATTCAGATTTCGTCTGTGCAAGCCTGAGCGTCAACGACGGCTGATCATAAAGATAATCGGTCAAATTTTCCCAGGAATATATTCTCAGACATGCTGCATATTATATGTGGCTCAGCTTTTCATAGTTGAATGGGAAGGCAATTTTCGTAAAAGCAGGTTTTGCAAAGGATACTCAGAGACTCGCATTTGTACAGCTGGAGAGCAGAATCTGTCTGCCCTTGCTAGACTCACCTCTCAGTGAGGAGCCAGGAGAACCCTGTGGACTTGACAGGGCTCATTTGAGGCTTCGAAGACAGGAAGCATTGACATTTACAGCCTCTGCAATAGTTGGATACAAGCCATTACGGGGATGCGGACATCTGTACCTTTGCTCAGCTGTGCGTCGGAACGCAAACTACCACAATGCCAAAATCTTTAAGGAATGACACCAAGGTTCTTATTGAGATTACTACAGGTCACGTATAGCCTTGTTCCCTGCCCCATGATCCTTTCGGTGTGACTATGTAATTCACCATTCAAGTGGGGACACTTGTGAAAGTGATAGAGACTACACTTTTGATAATTTTCAGGAAAACGAAAATTGTGTAGGCCTGCCCGAAGGACTCTGTGAAATATGGCACATCCATCCGTCGCTGGCCCCCCACCCTACCCCAACATCTGTCTCTCATCTTCCAGGCCCCCACTTCATCCCCCACCTCACCCTGGAATGCTTAATCCTTCCTATCCTCAGTGACCTTGTGGCCAACAGTGGTAATGAGGTGATCTGAGGGTGACTGGACGCTAGTGGTGACATCTCTGTGGCATCTCTTCTGCATCCCATTCTGATTCTGCCATGGTCATTATGATACGACATGGAGGTGACCAAGTACAGGCCTCAGCATGGATGGATGTGGCCCCAAGTGGACTCGGGAATTGTTCTCCAGCCTTGAATTACTCTTCAGTCACCAAGCAATACCTGGCTCATTGCATTATATCTCCCTATTCCCACCGACTCCCCTCAGCCCATTTGTACTGAGGCTTGTACCGGGCAGACAGCATTTAACAACTCCTCTGATTAACCAGCATTTGATCTTGATGACGGATGGAGGCTGAGGATTACGGCTTTGGAAGAACCCGCGAGAACTCAGCAGGGCCATCCCCCAATGCGAGGGAAGTCGTTTCAATCTCATAGGAGTAAAACGTTGTTAGAGTTTGTCAAGAGATGGAGCTTCCAAAACCTCTTTCAATAAACCTAGTTTCGTGTTTGCCAGCATGAGTAGCCAGAAATTCCTTATGTTCAACACACTGCAGCTAAGGGCTTCTCTTCTCTTGTACGTCAATGTGGCGCATTCTCCACGGAGGGATCTATTCTCTGCTCTATTCTTTCTAACACTTCAATCATTTGCCTTGTTCCATGTGGCTTCACAATCATCTTTGATTGTTGAGACTCCCAGAGAAATGATTTAGGAAGGGCAGATTTCCTGCCAATTAGCTCTAGACCCTTGAATGCTGGCTCTTACAATGACATTATCATTATAGTTTTAATGGGGGATACCCAACCGCTATTTTGGCTCACTCGGCCATTTCTTCCTCCTGCTACTTGTTTCTGAACATGGATTTCACATCTAGAGGACTGAAGGCTGGTGTGTGCTGGAGATGGGGTTTCCCACTTTGTCTTCAGCTTCTAACCCCTCCTGTGGTTCATCAAGGATATTTGGATTTTTTATTCTTTCATTGGGGCAATTAATAAAACCATCACAATGTCAGTTACAGATGCAAGAGATCTGTAAGGAACCTTGTCTAGGAGAACAAAAAATGCCTTGCAAGTACTGGGTACTCAATTTATTTTATTGACTGAATTCATTTTAAGCCCAAAGCATTCTTTGTAAAAAAAAAAAAAAAAAAAAAATGTCCAGGCATGCATGCAATGCCTCCAGTGAAGAACTGTCTGTTGCAAACCCTGGAGAGAAAGGAGGGACATACGTCATCATTAGGAAGGTTTTGCTTATGGGCCTGGATCATGATACATGTTGAGCAGAGTTTTCAGCTGAGACTTCTTGTCAGGACCTGCATTACACACTGATGACATCAGCTCTGCAGCCTTAAAACTTCACTTCTTCTCTTTGAGTTGGAGTCCTTCCTCATCAAACATGAACCATAAACTGGAAGTATACTTTAACCTCTCAGATTACAAATTCCATTATTGTTGTCCCCTCTCCTCAGGTAAGCAATGTTTTTAAAATTGTTTTTGAGTACTGGCCATGTGAAGCATTTAAGACATATAGAAAATTATAAGCAAATCTATAACTATTTACTGTTCACCAATATTTAACACATATTAAAATTTATTCATATTTCCTTGAAGTCTTATTTTTCTTACCAAAAAAAAAAAAAGATAAAACAAAATAAATAAATTTACAGCCTTGTCTGAAGTCCTCTCTGATCCTCTCTACTCCAGATCCTCAGAGCCCGACACTATTGTAAAACCAGTACTCTTTTTATTTCCACCCGTTTTTTTGTCTACAGGGTTCCCAGGGTCTCACTACACAGATCGGACTCGTAGTGATCCGCCTGTTTACAGCCTCCCAAGAGCTGGGATTACAGGCCAGCACCACCACGCCCAGTCTCAAGTGCCCTCTCGGCGCGCCCCAGGGGTGAGGCCTGCACAGCAGGCCCGGGGATGAAACCCTGGCCCCTGCACTGAGCTATTTGGCTAGCCCTCAACTCTTATTTTTATAAAGTGCAAACAGGTATTCACAAAGTATAATTAGTATTTTCTGTGCATATTTTAAAGCTTTATATTAATGATGTCGTAGTTTAAACTCTTAAATCTCTTTCTTCATTATAACTTCTGAGAGTTTAGGATGAACACTATTATTGGTTTCACCTATTAAATTCCTGCCAAGAGTCAAAGTCCCATAACAAATATCTTATCCTATTAATCATTTTTGTTTTTCTCTTGAGAGTTCATTTTTATTTGTTAAACTTCAATGAACTCTTTGCTCTTCTTTGTCACAATTTAAAAGCATGGCATTCATGAAAGGGGAAAAAATGCCATTCTATCTTTTAGAATTTCAGCATGAAACAAGATGAGCAACAACAGACAGCAATAGCTTTACGTAGTGTAGTTTATCTGAAGAATTATTAGCGGGCTCTAGTCCACTGGTCCCACGGAGAAGCAATTTCCAGAGGATGTGGAATGGAGAATGATGGTTTCTCTTCACTCATCGCCATGTCCTTTGGGAAGGCGCCAAGAAAAGCCTGCTAAACACTTGGATAGACAGGTAAATTTCTCATGCTTACTCATCAATATTGTCTCCCTTCCAAGGTAACCACCAGGAACCCTTTGTCTTGTTGAATGCTACAGAAAATAGCGGCACATAATAAAAGTTCTGTGATAATAGTGATGCCAGCCACTATTCTGGATGCAAGGCACTGAGAAAGAGGGAATGAGACAAACGAAGGCAGATGTTAACCTTTATTTGGACCCGAATCACACACCCCATAATTATCAGACCAAAAGAAAATTAGAGTCAGCATTATTAAATCCCCTTCAGCTAAAAATGGGTGAGAATGATAATGACCACTTACTTTGGAACATTTCACATTAATATCAGAGTACAAAGCAATATTCCAGCATCTGGCCAAAAATATAACTTTCTACATTTTATAAATACCACCACTGTGTTAGTACTGAGAGTCCAAGCTATTTGATAAGATTACGTAAGTCAAGACACGATTTGAACCCTGATGGGAAAAGTAATATTTGTCACTCAGAGAGCTTCCTGTTAGGGGACAGAAAGCACTACAAAGCCACTGAAGTTCCATGCTTCTGAAATAATGAAGAAATTAATTCCCCATTTGGGGAACATCTACCCGATTGGAAGCTATCTACCCAGGGGAATGGTCCTCTTCTAAGGTCCTAAGAGACTGGAGACATGTGAGAAAGCTCAGATTAGAATCCAGCGGAGTGTGGCAGACAGAGCACCTAGTTGTGTTCTTAAACCATGCACCATCCTGCATCTGAGACTCCAACATCAAAATTCAAAAAGAAAAGCTTCTTTGAACACCTCTCTTGCGAGCTAAAAGAGTATGACAAAATGCCTGGGGAAATCAGAGATGATAAAGGGAATTTCTTAAGCACGTAAAAACATCTCTGCACCCAAGACACTGCTGCTGATCCTCTATAAAATAGCAAAGGCCGACAGCAGATGCAGACACTGATGTATTTCCTCCCAAATTTCCCCTGCTCTCATCATTAATCACTACAAGAACAAACATTTCACATGATTTTTTAACTGCTAGGAAAATTATTGCTTAAAATGTTTAAATATTGCATAGACTTAATCTCTTTGTACCATCAATGGGTAACATTTACTGAGTTGTTCCTTCAGATAAGGCTTTGTGTCAGACACTTTATATCCATTTCCCCGTGTCGTTGTCATTGTAATAAACTACATAAAGTACCATGGGGAAATATGAGTAGATAACCCAGTGCAAATTGACCCAGCAAAAAGAGAGCAAAGCAAAAAGATAACAACCAGAACTCCAAGGCCAGCTTCAGGCAGTTTGATGTAGGACTCGGGGGCAGAACGCACTTTCTTCTCTCTTCGTGCCCCAGCTCTCTTTTCTCAGGTTGACCTCTTTTCTCCATTTGACTCATACCTCACCATTTCAAGATATGAAGTTCCGGTAGCACCAGCCCTCATTTCCTGTCAAAATTAAGTCCAGTGGGGAAAGTATTGCCCCATCACAGCACTCTGAGCAAGTCTCTGGCTCTGAGCGTGTCACACACTAAGTCCTCAGAACAAGATATTTTCTTAGTCCCAGGCTCCTTGACATATCTCTGAGAAACAAAGCAAATCCTACTCAGAGGACCTGGACTGAAAGCCAAGAAAATGTGGCCCTGAGAAGGAAATTCTTGGAGAAAGAAAAGTGGATGCTGCTTGGAGCCACACAAGCTAGAAATTGAAAAAAATGTGAGAGCAGGATTAGGCCTCAGTATCTAACACATCAAGCTACCTCAGCCCTGTGATAAGCATCCTGACTGAATAATGCCAGCTATTAGTCACTAGGTAACCTTGTGTCAAGGGATACTAACTTCACAACAGTATAAGTAAATTCCTTACTGTAGTGCTGGGGGTCACCTCACCAGCCAGGCAGGTAGGCCACCACCTGATCCAGCTCTTGTTTTCTTGTCTATCTTCTCCTCATTCCTGCTGCCATTTCTCCCCGGGTACAACAGATCACACTGAGAGACCAACAGATTCCTACAGGATGCTGGGAAAACAGGTGATATGAAATTTTTAAGATAAGAGAGAGGCTAGAACTATTCTAAGTGAGGGAAATACATGATCCAATAGTACAGAGGAAAGTAAATATGATTTCTACATAATGATATAGAGTTTATCATACTATCAGATGGTAGTGATCTCTCAGTGTCTATGGGAACTTGGTTCCAGGAACAAGGACAGCAAAATCTACTCATGCTGAAGTCCTTCACATGAATTGTGCATACACATGACCCACACAGATGTCCTGTGTATTTCTACCCATCTCCAAGTTACTGATAACACCTAATATAATGTAAACACTGTGTAAGTAGTTGTCTTACCATGATGTTTAAGGAATAATGGCAATGAATAAAGCCTGTACCTATTCAGTGCAGGTGCAATTTTGCCCACAGAGTTTTGGTCCATAGTTAGTTGAGTAAGTGGACATAGAATCCGTGGGGTGGAAGGGTCAACAGAATTGTGAGTGAGTAGGAGAAGCATAGCACTAGCAAAGCAGGATACCTCCAGAATAAGGAAGGGCTTAAGTTAGCCTTGTAGCTTGCGCTACATTCAGTAGGCAATAGAGTCATTGCACAGACTTGCAGAGGCTCTGAAAACATGCACTTTCTGGAACACGTCTTTCGTACCTCACTTTTGATGCTGAGTGTGGCTTAAGAGCAAGGAAAGCCTAGAAAGGTCTGTAGGCATGGCCTTGAATGAAAGCTCACGGACTGTTACTGTGAGTTTTCCTTAAACATTAATATAATCCTTGGGATTAAAGGAACAGGACTTTAGAAAGCTCTCTCATGATTGGAACAGAACCAGACAATAGTACAGGCAACTCCAACTCCCATCAAACATTGGGGCTAAAAGATCCTACCCCGGGACCTGTTCTATGTGTTTCCCCTGCATAGCCTTAATGACTTAAATATTATTTTACTCTTTGGCTGTTTAAGACAAGAATGTCACAGGATTTTACAAAGGGCTGAATGGGGGCTGGTGCGCAGGTAAGGAGGGCTCTCCTGTCACTCTTTGTCGCATCTCATTACCGCAGCTGGGTCAAATTTAGGGATGGCAGAAAGAGCCTCCTACTCCTGTAATCAGACTAGGAATGGTATCAAAAAGGGAATATGAGCTAAAAATGAAAGTCCTTAATACTAACTGAGTAGTCCTTCACCATGAAGTTTCTGCAAGATGACTGGAAGAAGTGCATGTCAGTGGGATTCGTTGGCTATTTCTTTATCAGCAGCAAGTCGACCTCAGTGGCTAACTGTGTAAGTCATCTTCAAGATAAGGTAGCTCAGCTGATTCGAAAGATTCCAAGGACCAACAAAAGTCATTTTCCGATTTCTGTCAGAGAACACCGATCTTTATTTAAAGTTGTTTAACTGTAATTCTGTCTCTAAGACCGTGTGCAAAATAGTTCCCCAGATGTGCAAATCAGATCTTAAGGCAGGTTTAGAAAAATATCCTGAGAACAATTTGAGTTAAATTTTATGCTCTGAAGTTTCACTTTTTGCTTAACAAGTATACATTTCTGTTAATAGAATGATAAATAATTGCTCTCCAAAACCTTTACTTAGGTGGAGTATGAGTGTAGCCTGACACAATATGGAATTCCAAGGCCTAGGATAGCTGCAGGAGAAGAAGAGCACGAGGCTCCACTCTCAGGATGATCATGGTTTCCAAGAACACCAAATTCAAATCACATCAGCTACAGCATTAAGTAGCTGCCCTGTTTTAGACATGGTTGCATTTGGGATACAAATGATTTTGTGGGAGCAGATCCAGCACTGATAAGGGGAACAGTGGCAGTGTGCCCAGAGTCTCCAAAGCTGGAAATCCTAGAAAAACAAGTGTTTTTCCTTCCTTCTGGGTCACCTTCGGCTCTTGGATGGAGGCCACACATTTTTATCTGAGCCTTCTGTGCTAAAGGGAGTTATTAGGCAGTTGCACCTCCATACTTTCCCCAGTAAAATATGAGAAAATACTGTGGAAGATGAAGATAAGCAGGATGAAAGGCATAGCATGGAGCGCTGAAGATGAAAAAGCATCAGGGATGATGTCAGAAAATGTTTCTGTGGCTATGGCTTGAGTGTGTTCACCGTGTGTCAGAAATTTAATCCCCAATGCAGTAGCATAGGGAAGTAGATAGCTATGAGCATTCCACTTGGATTAATTCCAATACTGATAGTTTCAGTGAGTTAATGCATTAGTGGATTCCTGCTGCAAGGATGGAAATCCTTCCCTTCTACTCACACATGCACCCACCTACCTACACACACACACACACACACACACACACACACACACTTCGACCTTCCAATATGGTAGGAAGAAAGACAGTTCTCACCAGATGTGGGCCCTTGACCTTGCACTTGCCAGGTCAGAACTATAGGAAATAAATCTCTGTTCTTTATAAATTATCCAGCTTCAACTATTCTGTTATAACATCATAAAAATGACCGAGATATTTATAGATAGAATCAACAAAAGGAATCAAATCATTTTTTTTTTTTTTTGCACTTTTAGGCTCAAACCCTGAGCTTCATGCGTGCTAGGCAAGATCTCTACCATCGTTTGTTTGTTTGTGCAGTATGAGGGATTGAACTCAGGACCTTGTGCTTGCCAGGGAAGCACTTATTCCACTGAGCTAGCTCCCTGGCAAGATCTCTACCATTGAAGCAAAAAAGAAAATGGAACCAGACAGGAAACCACTGGCAAGACTGCGCACTGTTACTGAGAGCACTAATACAAGAGGCAGAGCCAGCAAGGGAAAGCAGGAGAGGAGCGAGTAGAAGAAGCCCCCCCCCTTGTGTAGACGCAAGCCCCTCGTCCCTTCTATCTCCTGTGCCAGAGCAGTTGAGACAGCATCCCTTGCTCAGCCCAGATCTGTCACACCATGAGACCAAGCAATGAGGTGAGGAGGAAGTCCAGTGAGGTTATTAGAAGGACGGGAGAGACATCGCTTGTGTCAACTTCCAAAAGAAAAGGGCTTGAAGAGGAGGAGGAGAAGGCTGCATGCTTCCACAAAGCTGCCATCATACCTGAGCGAGATGAGCCCCGGGTATCACACTTTGCAGAGCCCTACTTGTGTGCACATGTGTTAATACCAAGTGCAAAACAAACAAACACCTTAGGATGAGCCATCCACCATGGACTGTATACCCAAATAGATTTATAATCAAATCTGCAAAGGGAAGTATTAAAACAACTGGACAAAAAAAGAATATAAGTGAAAGGGTGGCTTTTCAGGGCTCTTGTAACCTGGAGACAGAGGCTATCCAGGGATGCCAGGGCCTTGCTGTCTCTGAGGTCAGCAGTGTGAAGGACCCCCACACTGCCCTCCCCAAGACCCAAGTGAATGTGTTTACCTGAGAGCAGTGCAGGCTATAGAGAGGTGACTTCTTCAAACTGGCTTCCAGTTTAATTAGTGAGTCTTGGTGAGGCCATATATATATGTCACAGACAGCTGATGATGGACTGACATTGCTTGTTATCAGTGGCCATGCTTCAGTTGAAATAGATGAGCTGTGATAGGTACCATGGGGCTGAAATAAGAGGTAAAGTCTCTGCTGAGGCCTGCATGATCCCAGAGGAAAAGCCCTTCCCAGAGTTGGTTACAAAGCAAGTTACTCATAAACCATAGCCTCAATCTGGCTGCTCCTGTCTCTTCTGCAAGAATGCTTTGTCTCCTCTGTTACAAGCCTTTCCCACCTCGACACTTGTCTAGTGCATCCATCCGCAATCCCCTCACCACTTTCTTCAATGAGTAAATGCCAAGGTTCTAGGTGCCTCGTGTCCTTTCTTCCTGGAGAACAACTGGTCATCCCAGATCCCTGCTGCATCCTTATTTGCCTCTTATTCTTTCTTCCTCCCTTGAGCTGTGCTCCTGGCAGGAGACTGGACTCTACTGCAGGGGTCTCTGACAAATGGCCTCAAGACTGCATATGCCTAATCCCTAGCGTAAAGGTGCAATGACTTGAAGAAGACTTTCAGGAATGGTGAAGTGAGGTACGGTCTGAGGTCTGAGCAGCACTGTGGGGACCTGGTGTGTCGCAGGGTTACTAGTAGTCATGTACCCCATAACAAGATCTGGGGTCACAGGAAACCACCCAGAGAAAGGCCACCTCTTCCTGTTCTGAATGTTTCCATCTCAAAAAATACAAATAAAATAATAAAATAAAAAAGAGGCTAGGAAGATAGCTTGGTGGTCTAAGTGCCTGTCTGGCAAGCACAAGGTCCTGAGTTTGATCCCCAGTACTGCTTGCCATGCCAGCCTTGGAACCCAGGGGACCCAGTGCCAGCCCAAAACAGGGCATGGTGATGCACACCCATAATCCCAGTGCTGAGGAGGCTCAGACAGGAGGATCAGTATGAGTCTGTGAGCCTGCATAGCAAGACCCTGTAAAAAAAGAAAGAAAGAAAGAAAGAAAGAAAGAAAGAAAGAAAGAAAGAAAGAAAGAAAGAAAGAAAGAAAGAAAGAAAGAAAGAAAGTTCACCTCTCATTGTGTAAGACTTGGTATTCTTGGCTAAGGATCAAGAATTTAATGTCACTTCACTGTGAATGTGAGTGTGCTGGGGTTGGAAAAGCTGTGGGAGGCTCTTTATTTGCCAGGCTATAACCCACTTGATGCACTGCATACTTCATCTTGAAAGAATGTTTACTTTAACTAAATGAGTAGGAATAAAGTCTCTAGAACAACAAGTCAGAAATCTTTGAAAAGTATCCTGTATCCATTTCAGACGCACTCTACACCTGAAGCCTAAAGAGCTTCAGATTCTTTGAAAAATAAAGTTTAGCTTACAAATGCTTTTCCCTTACATCTTGCCAGAGGCTGTGGAATTTAACGAGAAGGCATTTATGATCTCTGATGAAAGGTACTCATTAAGTATAATTGTGATCATTACCCAAATTCTATTTTTACCCTCCTCACTTTTAATATATAGATAGTATGGTCCAGCGGTGCTCCAGCATTAGCATTTTTGCTCTCCATCCCATGCATCTCAGGTCCTATTTTGAGCCAGAAGGTGGACATCTCAAAGCCTTAGTGGCTGGTCACTGGCTCTTGGAGCCCTAGGTCAGCAGCTCCTGTAGATGGCACTTTCTGGAGAACATAAAATTTCGTTCCAAAACAAATGCATGGATAGCTGGCTTGCTGTGGGTACAATTAGTCACTTTCTCCGAATGAGGAGCAAAGGTCTAATCATCCTGCAAACGGACAATTGCCACTGTAATTATTAGCCCCTGTAATTTTTCATCCATATATAATTGCACAGACAGACCGAGGAGCAGTGCTCAGGCTGTCCTCCTGCCATCCCACCCAGGAGGCTTCTCATTGTTATGTTCCAGTTTTTTCCCACTTATCTCAGTCACAGTTGGTTGTGCTTTTCCATGATTGTCCTTTTTAACTCTGTAAAATATAAATGCGAAAGCTGTTTTTCAAAAGTTCCCCAGAACAATTTCAATACCAAATTAGCCCTCCAGTTATTTGGTTTGTGTTAAATGTAATTTGGATGTTTACAAAGGCAAATGTCTGGCTGTCATTTATGGAATCATAGAGAAGCAGGAAGCTGGGAACATCCTCTTCACTCTGCCGTCCCCAGCAGCCAAGGCTCCTCTCAAACTTCTCCAAGGAAAGGAATTACACAGCCCCTCTCTAGGCAACTCCGTCTCAGTGATGTGTCTTTAACTTGTATGCATTCAAGACTACTAGGATCCTCAAAGTAGAAGGAAATAGACGGTCAGTCTTTCTGGGCAGGAAGGATCCAAATTTGTTTTTACCTAGATTTGTAGCCAGAGACCAGCTTAGGAGGTCAGTTAATTTGCCTTCATTGATACTGAAAGTTTCATACAGAATGGTTTTTGAGGCATCTGGTATTTCTCATGAGACATTTGGCCAAAATCCTCTCAGTTGCCCATCCCCTGCTAGCCCACACTCTCAGGTGATAGTGGAAAGACATCGTGGCAAACAGAAGACACGCGGAGGAGAATGCTTCCTCCTAACCTGCAAAGCTGCTTGAGAACTCCTTGAACCAATGGGTGCCCCACGGTTCCTGCTTCCAAAGCATGGCTGAAGCCCTAGACAAACAAGTCTCCCTGCCACCTGCAGGGCTGTGGCCTACTCTGCAGATGAAAATTCTTGACACTCAAGAAAACTCTCAAAACGGGAGACATCACAAAGGCAAAGCTTGGCAATCCTGAAAAGGCAAGACTGATTTTCAACAATTTGGGGAGAATCATGCCATTGGGCCATCCATTGGATGTGTTTCTTTCTTTTTTTTTTTTTTTTTTTTTCCATTGGTTTCAAATAAAAGTGAAATTTGCTGGAAGATATAATATGTACCTGCTGAAATGGGTAAGTAAATGCTGGAAAAGTAATTTGCTCTCAAAGGTAAGATAAATCTGCCTGTCCATAGACACAAATGGACACCTACCTACTTGAAGATCTTCACGGCAACCTCAGAATAGCATTCAGCTGCTCCCTATACTATGATGCGAAGAGCTGCGACCTCAGAATGTTAACAGCCAGTGCTGAGGTTGGGCATTGCATTCTAGTGCCAAAATTCCCCTTTTTTCTGCTCAAAGTGAATAGGATCCTAATGTACCACATTTGTTTTTCTGAGAATGCATTTGCCAGTTGGCCTCAGTGCAAGCGTGAGTGCTTCAGCAGCACTAATAAGAGGAATGGTGATCTGAAGAGCCTTATTTTTGTCCCTAATATTCACCCCCCAAAAGGAAATATGCTTCTTACTAACAATAGAGGATGTGACCAAAATACTGAGTATGTTTATCTGCTTCCAACCCACTTACCAAAGCTGATATTTCCCATCTGAGGTGTTGTAGAAGCTCTAAAGCAATTGACCTCTTCTCCATTTGCCCTGCCAAACAGTGGGGTCTGGCAGATCTTCTATAAGAAGTTCCACTGAAGATCAACCCCTCCACCCCACTAAGCCCAAACGCCATAGTGGTGGTAAGGGCTGAGTACTGGGCATTGCTCCCACATTTCACTTGTCATCGACCCATGGCCCTCACCTTAGTGTCAAAGAATAAGGGGCTGAATAAAAAGCCTCTCCTCCCTTCCTTAAATCAAGGGCCCCTTAACTTTCCTGCTGTCATTTAGTGTACTCATAGTTTGGCTGGAATTCTGACTTCCAAATCAGATGTGCTAAAAATAATCTCAGGCCCTGTTTCAACACAGGTTCTTCCAGATTCACTTCAACATCTCTGAATAAGTTTGCAATATGGCACATGTATTAGACTGACAAGCTCATGATAGGTTATGTGTCTAAAGAAATAACAAGCAGCACACGAGAGCCAGTCACTTCAGATTTATAGCCAGAAAGCATTTGTCAATGACAGTCACCCAACCTTAGTGCTCATTACTAATTCTCCATGAACCAGACAGTGTTATCAAACAAAAAAACAGTAGTATATAAGTCTTGTTGCCAGGAACATCTTCATTCTCCTCTAACTTGCCTACCTTTATAAAATATAGAACAATGATTTTTAAAATCTGTACACAAATATCTTTATGATGCTAAAATAAGTTTTCAGACGACTTTATAATGATTTGATGGTTTCAACTAGTTTGTTGAGATGTTTGTTTTTCAAATAAAAGATAAGATCTTTTAACTTATTCAGGTAAAATTCTTAAGTTTTCATTTTGAGTGCCTTTAGCAGGCTCTGTGAGTTAATGAGCTGAGAAATGGATTTGGCACTGATTTCAAATATCAGAAAAACATTTTTGATCTCTGTAGCACAAGTAAATGTGCATGAGACACTAGATTTGAGGTGCCCATATCATCCTGGGCAAACATCTGGGTTGTGACCCTTTTTCTCTTCCTGGACCCAATGTGGGCCACTGCCCTCCTGCCAGCCTCCAGCCTATCCTCTTCCTACTCAGAATCTGGCTGCAAGTCAAGCAGGGAACAGGGAGATCTTCTCCCTAACTAAATGTAGAACAGCATCAGTAGGGGCTGGATTAATAGTGGGTTTTATTTTAAAAAAAAAAAGAACAGTGAGTTAGATTAATTGTAGTTTTCTGGCCACAGGATGCCTTCGTCCACATAAGCTGGATGTGAAATATCTCTCTGGTCACCCAGCTTGCGGCCTTCCAAGTTTCCTTCTCATACCTTATGTTTTTCTTCAGTATAATTAACTCAAGGAGAAACCAGCAATCTGCCTTGAACTTGACCATCATTGGCTTCCAACTACAAACAAAAAGAGAAAACTCCAGCATTTGGCCCAGGGCCCGGCCACCACTTTCCTCGACAGGGGTATTTTCCACACACGCTACCGCTGGCCAAAGGGTGAAGACTGAGTTTTGAGGAGCAAGACCTCACTTGCCTTCTACCTTTAAGGTGATTGTATTTTAACCAGAGAACCACAGACCACAGAACAGCATTCCTTCTCCGCAAAGGTAAGCGCAAAGCCCAGGTTTATCAAAAATGCAATTGCCATCAGTACTAAGTGCTAACATTTCTGGCACGAACTATAAATTGCATTAGAACATAAACGTCAATTGATGGCATTTAAGACCTCAGCTGAACTTACGTAATGTTTCCAATAATAAGCATGTCTATTTAAGATGTCAGTTAAAAGTTCAAAACCTTGATTTGTGGGCGCCATCAAAGAGAATGGGGAGAACCTACACATTGGTCTTTGACAAGCATTTCGAGAAGGGTGACAGATTTTGACCACAACTGAAGCTTCCTTGTGGCCAGAAGGTTGGATTTTTCTTTTCCCCATTTGCCCATCCATCCCAGTTGCTTAGAAAAATCTCCATAATGCTACACGTGCTTACAAGTCTGACTTAGTGAATTCTCTGGTCGAGGTCCATCAGGTCTTATGCCTTCTTAGCAAGCTGATTGCCTCTGACTGACATCCCTCGTGCCTGAGTGATGATACCAGTGGCTCTAATCTCCCAAATGCCTTTCAGTCTGCTTACTGGTAAGAAATGGCTTCTTCCCCTTCTGTCTGGCTGACAGATGCCGTCAGCTGCACATTACTTTGTCAGCCCTGAAGTCAGAGCATTGATAACTTCTGCAGGGACAAAGTTGATAATCATCTCTCAGTATAAAATTGGCGTTTAGAAAATTAGATAAATGTGAGCCTCTCCACGCTGTCAGCGGCATCACTCGGGGCTACTTCCCAGGTTTGACAGCCTATGATGGCAGGACACGGTGAGCACCAGGAGCTGCGAGCATTAGTTTCCAGGCCTCAGCTCTCCCAACCACCTTACTCCTCTTCATCGCTCGGGACAAATGCAGCCCCACAGGATGCCTTGGCCCCACGGTGGCCTGACCTCCCTGCAGCCCTGCAGGTGTGGCCTGCTTCTCGCAGGTGGCTCCCGAGCCCAGCTCTGAGTCTGCAGACTCCAGGAATAAATCATTTATCTTGCTCTGCTAATATCTCTTTCTACAGAGATTTTGGATACAGAGCTCCCCAGATAGTCACGTTAATTGTTTCTTAATTTACAGACAAAAAGAACTGGGAGGGAAAGGAAGCTGCAGCCTACCTCTGGGCTAGGCTGTCATACTGGTCCCAAGTCCACATTAGAAATTATCTTAAAAGGAACTAGGCAGACTAACAAGGGCTCTCAACTGGTGAATACCAACAGAGTCCCTCCGGTGTAGTCCAAGGCTCGGGACTTTGAGATGTTTGCTCAATGCATACTTCCAATTTTTAATTATCCAGGAAGGCTTTTTTTTTTTTTTTTTCTGGGTCAAAATTCCTCTGTCTCTTCCTGCCAATGACACGTTTTGCTCAGGTGCTGTCCCTTTCCTCTGCCCTCCATCAGTTTCTACTGAGCCATGGAACGGTTCTTACAGATGAGCCCCTGGGCCTCTCCCGCCATCACAAGTGTCGAGGATAGAGCTCCACATGCCCCAGGAGTCCTGACACTCGGGACCGGCTCTGCCCTTTGGCAGCGCATCACAGTGTAGAGGCTCAGAAGATTGTGTGAGTTTACTAAGAGCCAGGAGGAGACACACAGCAGGAGACTGTCTTGAACAGTTCTTTGTTTTCAGCAAAGGATCTACAAGGTGTTCAGGGTCTCACTACTAGATCAGACTCATAGTGATCCGCCTGCTTACAGCCTCCCAAGAGCTGGGATTACAGGCGCACACCACCACGCCCAATCTCAATTGCTGTCTCTGTGTGCCCCGTGGGAAGGGCCAGCACAACACGTCCAAGGATTGAAGCTCTGACCCCCGTACCTGCTTGCGGGTGCTTTAACCCACTGAGCTATTTGGCTGGACCTTGAACAGTTCTCTCTGTTACTCTCAATGAAAGAAGTGCAGGCAGGAGCTGCGAGGCCCTGTGTGCCTCCCTGGTTGCCTCCCATGACCCTGTAGTCTCCAAACCCATCTTCTGTGCCTCCCTGCTTATTGGCCCTTGCCTCAGGCCTGCACCTTTCGGGCCGGCTCCCACTCCCAGAAGTGTACTCTGATTTCTGCCTTCCCTTGCAGCCTGACCGGCTTACTCCTCCTCACCATTTAGGCCAAATGTCACCTTTCCACAGAGGCCCAGCCCGACCACTCTAAGTCATAGTGCACTAACACCCCACCTCACACCCATACTCCTGCTCGGTTTCTTTTCTTCATGAATCGCTTCCTAACAAGTTTCTGTTAACCTGACTGTGTGCTGAGATATTTGGTTAAACCTTAGGCTCCTATGTTTTCAGGAGGGTGTTTCTGGGTGCAATTCACATTTGAATGAGCACTCTGAGTAAAACAGATTGTCTTCTTCAGTGTGGATGAGCTTCCTCCAAGCCTCTGGAGACCGGAGCTGACCAAACGGAATGAAAGAAAGAATTTGTGCTTCCTGACTGGGACCTCAGTGTTCTCCTGCACTCAGGCTGGAAAAGATATCATAGGCTTTCCTGTTCTCAGACATTTTGACCTGGACTGGAACTACATGATTATATCCCTTCTACAAACCCATGGCTCTCCATAATCCTACCCACCAAATGAGCTCTTGGGCCTGTCCAGGATATTTGTGTTATAAGAAGAATTCAGATTAATGTACATACTGTTGGCAGTGCTGAACTCTCCTTCTAGAGATTTCTATGTTCTTTCTGTCCTGAACAAAGAATTGGCCGAGACAACTAGAAAAGGTAGCAAGGTTTTACATTTGTTAAAGGCAAAATAAAATAATAATTTTTTATTGCATCCTAGTTGTTTTTAACAGATCTTTTCTTATCTTGTCACTAGCTGCAATGGTGTCTTTAAGGTCTGAAAGTCTATTTTCACTTTCATTGAAACGGTTTTGCCAGCTTGTGATTGAGGTTTTAAGTTCCTGTATAGCACTTTGAATCTGCTTCATACATTCTATTACTTTCCTATATTGCTCATTCAAGTATTCCATCATTTTTCTATTCTCTTCTATTTTTTTTTATTATTATTTAAGACCTTTATTAACAGGTGCTTGCAGTTTGTTGACTTTTTTGAAAAAATCAAGTTGTAAACTTTTATTACAAATTAAAAATGAAGTTCTTAAAAAATCTCAACTTGACCAGATATGAAACAATTTAAAAACCTTTAAAGGTGTATTGAGAAAAA